>CANUEX010031391.1:0-60725 GCA_948099535.1 Jatropha multifida | reverse complement strand
TATGTTTTGATTCTTTGTTCACATTATTCATTATATGAATAATAAGCAACGATTAATTGGACATAGTAGGAACTGTATGGAGATACTTGTGTAATTAAGAGAGGATTCATCACCCTAGGTAAATTAAAGAAAATGTTTTGATTGTTTTCTACTAGTATTGATTAAGAAATCCATGCGCAAGGTGGAATGAAATTAGCAAATGAGATTTAGAATTTCATTCAATTGATCAATGGTTAAGGTTAAGAGAACTAACATGATTTAGTAAAGTAGATACACTCCATGTCTAATTAGTACAGAACATTAATGATGAAGGGATATTAACTACACTGATAAATCATGCACTGAAAGGTTAAGTCAAACTACTTTGACTTTTCAGATATTTGGATAGTCTTGACATATTGCTAGATAATGTACTTGACCTTCAAATATTAATCAATTAATATTTATTGCCAACATATTTGAAACCTAGAAGGTCGCACACATAAAAATGGATATGAGAAAGTGAAAACGAGAAATCGAATCAAGTATGACTTGATTATAAATATGTTTTGTGAAGTTAAGGATAAAATTTTAATTTATATTTGATTACAATTTTACCTAGATTATTAAGTATTGACTTAATTGATTTATTTCTAAAATTTATTAAGATAAATTTTAGATTAAATAAACCTAATATTTTAATTATGATTTATTTATTTAAATAATTAAATAAATAAATATAATTGGTTAAATTGAAAATCCTATTAATATACGTATTATGATTTATTTATTTAAATTATTTAAATATTTAAATAGGCACATATATATTTAGTTATAATTTATTTATTTAAAAGGTTTAAATAAATAATTATAATTAATTTATTTGTGACCTAGGGTTTTCTTATATAAGGTTTAAGAAACAGTATAGACTGGTTGAATGTGAGAGTGAGTTGTTGCTCATAGCCACAAAACAAAATAAAGAGCTTACAATAGTTAGCACTATTATATGCTCTAATCTCTCAACCCTCTAAAAGTAGTTTTAGAGTTTTTCGATTATCCATTCGTGTGGATAGTATTAGAGGCCAAACGTTTGGACGGTTTGTGGTTTGCAATAATTTTGCCGCTTAGATCGAGGTTTTAAAGAATCTGCAAAAGAGGTATTCTTCTAAATAATTTTTTGTTACTTTATTAGTTTAAACGGATCCCTGTTGGTATAATTACTTATTTTAATTATATTATTCCGCTGTATATATTTGATATTGAAACCCAACAGTTCAACCCCCACCGAACCACCATCTCCACCACTATCGCCATCAGATGTTTAAATCCTTCTCTGACTTGCCCCCACCTGAGTTATCTATTTAGTCTTTGCCTTGAGCCAAGGTCCAAAAGCATATCCGTCTCTCGGGATTTTTGGTAGCTCATATGAGAGATGGCAAAACTGATATGAAAGGCCAATCATCTTATAAAAATAACAAAAGGTATTAAGCCTTTCATACATAAAATTCACCCATTCTTATTCTCCTTTCGATTTCTTAACATGAAGATTCCTCTTCAGTGGCTTACAGACATTAATATGAACCCTAATATGCATATATTCACACCAGGTTCATGTGTAATTACAAGGGTCAGATGCTAAAAACTCACTAACATAATTACCAAAGTCAAAGGCATATCGTTCTGATATGATCGTAAATTTGGACCTATACATCTAGTTTTATTAATTCAACTCCCTTCAACTTTTCATCAGGTTTCAATTCATGTAACAGTAATGAGATTTGCTGAAAATTCCATGGTGCCCCCTGGATAACCCTATCTATATCCTGCTAGTAAAAAAATTGAAATGAGAAAGTATTGCTCCCCAACTCCTTCATTATGACCCCCATTATTGGCCTCCATGCACTAGCCATGATTTGTTTAGAAATTAGAAAATTGGTCACTTTCTCCATAAGCAGTCGTCCCACCATGCAAAATTGCCAATCAAATTCTTGTTCACTAGTTTCACTAAATTCTACCTCTTCCACATACTCCTTATGGCAATAATCATCATCCAAGTTTAGATGTTGATATACCTGTTCTACCAGCTTATCCTCCTCACCACCAGTCTCCATAGAAAAAGTAGAAAGAAAAGAAAAAAATAAGGGCAAAAGATAGAAAGAGAAAAGAAAACTAAGAGATCATATTAAAAGGCTACAGCAAAAGCTTGAGCAAATAATAATGGAAAGATGAGAAAACTTGTTATGAAAACAAGAGAGCTTTAGGTCTCAATATTATGAGAGCAATTATCATTTTCTAAGTTCTTTACTATATAACTGTTTTCTAGCCAACATACAATTTTAGTATTTGATAAATTCTACTCAGTATTATCAAATAATTATAAACTTAAAGTCAAAAATCCTGTTTAGAAGTCAAAGAATCAATTCAGTTTAACCATGACTTAATAATGACACCGGTTCAATATATGGTGCAGTTTTAAAAACATTGGATGGGCTATTAAATTCTTTTATTTGTGTTTTAACAGCAAAAACTCATAAAAAAATTGACAAAAGGACTACTTAGAATAATGGAATCCTCAGCGATGCACTAAATGTTTGACTAAGCGTACGTTTGGTTTAACCGATTCACGCAGCTAATAGCTATTTCGTACCCAACTCATAAATTTAATTATTTGGTAAGCCTTTTTAATCAACAATTGATGGCTGATAAAAGTCTCAATCAGTTGCTATTTCTCTAAGCTATATTTAGGAGTTTTTTCTATCGGTTGGTGGGTGATTTCGTACTTATATTACTTTAGACTTCATTAACCTCAAAAAATAATTATTAATAAAATTATTTTTTTTACTTAATATTTTTTATGATAATTTTATTTATAACTATTAAAAAATTTGCTAAAATACTATTTTAAAATTTTAATTATTATGTTTATTTATGTAATATATTAAAATAAAAAAATATATTCACTTTAAATTCAAAATATATATATTATACTTCATAATATATAAAAATAATTGTACATATCATAGTCATTTTATATTTTAACAACAATTGTTACTAAAATTTTACCAAATAGGAATCGTATTTTACCAAACATGAATCATGATTAGCTACTGCCGTTAAGTATTAATCATCAATCACCAACTATCAGCTATCAGTCTTAAATAAATAGAAATATTTAAATAATTTAATTATATATAAAAATAAAATAATAATTTTTTCAATAATAATAAGATATATATCACTTGCCAGTTGGTTCAGTTGGTTCAGCGAGATGAGGTGTTAAATCTCTGTGACATTTGAATCTTCGCATTATGAATGTAGAAAATTAAATTTGAAAGTCGCTCTCATAACGGCCGTTTGCAGTTGTACCGGATACCTCAGTGATTTACCAGTAAAATAAAATAAAATGTACGCCGTCCACGTCTAGTCTGAGTAGTAAACACCAAGCGCTAAACAAAGTCACGCAGCCACTTACAATAAAATGGAAAATGATATTAATATACAGAGATGATTTCTTTCATAAGCAAAACCCACTCACTTGTTGGGTCCACCGTCTCCTTTACCCTCTCTCGGTTCCTTCTCAAGGTAACTAAACCACTCTTTATCTTCTTAATCTTGATGCTGTTATTCTTTTTGTTAGATTACAATTGATGGATCGATGAAATGTACGATGAGAAGGATACCCGACTTATTTTTTTATTGATGAGTTTTGTTAATAATCGTGGAAAAAAAATCCTTTTTTTTTCTTATTCGATTTATGCCTTTTGTTTTTGTAGCTTTGACCTCCTTTTAGTTCATTAGTTTGGTATACACAATTTTGGTTTGGTTAATTAAATCAAGAAATTCAGATCTTTCCCTTTGCATTCCCTTCAATGATTTCACATAACAAGACTATTTTGGAAAGATCAGTTTCTGTTATTGTTATTATTACTATTTTCCAACCAGTCATTACAGATACTAAATAAAAAATGTTTTACTCTTCCCCTTTAGGGCCTCATATCACTTGGAACAATCTGAGTTGCAGCGATGTCACTAATATGCTTCTATATGAACAATGTTTTACCTGTCCACCCTGCAGAATGTTGCTTTGGCATTAACTTGTTAACTTGCCCATTTCTATCTTTTAATGATATGTTCTTGAATTTTGGTTTTCCATAATTGTACTTTTGTTTGATGGCCTAAACTATTTCAAATTTATGTATCCTTCAGTGCAATCTTCAAATGGCTCGGTCCGCACTTGATGAAATGGCTGACTCTGGGGCTTTTCTAAGAACTGCTTCAACATTCCGGAACTTCATTTCCCGAGACCCAAATTCTCAATTTCCAGCAGAATCTGGAAGGTATCATCTGTATATATCATATGCTTGTCCTTGGGCTTCTAGATGCCTTGCATACTTGAAGATTAAAGGACTTGAGAAAGCCATCAGTTTCACGGTAAACTTAATGATCAAATTCTTATATATGTAGATTCGGATTGTTATATGACTAAAGCAATGTTGAATCTTCTTCTTTTGTCCTTGAATTGCTTAGTCTGTCAAACCTATATGGGGACGAACAAAGGACACTGATGAGCATATGGGATGGATTTTTCCTGCTTCAGAGACAGAGGAACTAGGAGCTGAGCCTGACCCCTTGAATGGAGCAAAAACTATAAGAGAACTTTATGAGCTTGCAAGTACCAATTACACTGGAAAATACACTGTCCCTGTATGTTTACTCCACAGTTGTCTTTTTGTCTCTATTATTCTGCAATATCTTGAATATATTCTTCATTTTGTTTTATGATAGGTGCTGTGGGATAAGAAGCTCAAAACAATTGTTAGTAATGAGAGTTCAGAGATTATTCGCATGTTTAATACTGAATTTAATGATATAGCTGAAAATGCAGCTTTGGACCTGTATCCTTCCCACTTGCAAGCTCAGATTGATGAAACCAATGAATGGATATATAATGGGATAAATAATGGTGTTTATAAATGTGGGTTTGCGAGGAAGCAAGGTCCTTATGAGGAGGTAAGGTTTTCAACATTGTATTAGTTTTGAGCATCCACAGAACTGATCTTTCCATGGTTATAATTTCATTAGCGCCTTCTGCAGGCCACAAAACAATTGTATGAAGCTCTTGATAAATGTGAGGGAATACTTGGAAAGCAACGTTATATCTGTGGAAACACTTTGTCTGAAGCAGACATTCGGTTGTTTGTCACCCTCATAAGATTTGATGAGGTACAGGATATTTCACATAAAAATAACAGCTTATTTCTCTCTTTTCCTTTTCTTTTTCTCCTTTTTTTTAATGTGATCATATTATAACACCTTTCCGCTTCTAGACAATTGATTTTAGGAAAAGTATTTCTAGCTATCAGTGTATAGACTCCTTCAGCAAATGGTTCTAATACGAAGAACTTAATTACTGTTGAAAATTAGTACTTCTACAAAATACTTTCTCAAAATATGCATAAAAGTATATAACTAGCTTGTTTCTTTCCCAGTGATTAATGGTAGAAGTTAGTAAATCATCTAGATGCATGCATATCAAGAATATCCACAGTTTGCTGCAACTTTTTGTTGTTGGCTTTTTCATTCATGTACTATAGTACTTTTATCTAAGTGCTATATGCTTGATATTATTGTACATATCTTGATATTTACTTATCACAATGTCCTATTTGTTTTTAGACAGCCAATAACATGTTTAAGACGGAGTTAAGGGTTCCATATTGTGAGGATGTTATATTAATATCACTACCAAACTAGTAATTGAATTGTCTATACAGGTAGACATTTTCATGTTCTAATAAAAATTTGTCTTGCTGCCAAATCATTTTTTGTTTTATTTTTTTAACTCCAGTCAGACCTACATATATTCATAGCAATATTCACCTGTGGAAATAGTAACTGTGTATTTTTGGGAAAAACAGTCTCGAAGAAATCCATAGCACTATTATGAAGCTTGACAAACGTGAGAGTCGGAAAACGTCTTTTGCATTTTCTTGATTGTCCATTTGAATAGAGATGCAAATTTGGAATGCTTTGAATTTGTGTTTCCTATGACAAGTATCAATTTCACCTTTTAATGAACATTTACTAATAGTAACAACATATTCTTACATTCTTTTCCAATTAGAATGTGCTTGTATCTTATGGAGTTGATCTTCCTTTCCGCTACAGGTTTATGCAGTTCACTTCAAGTGCAACAAAAAGCTGTTAAGAGAGTACCCAAATCTGTTCAACTATACCAAAGATATTTTTCAAGTTCCTGGTATAAGTAGTACTGTCAACATGGCGCACATTAAGCGCCATTATTACGGAAGCCATCCTTCAATAAATCCATTTGGAATCATTCCTGTTGGCCCAGATATAGACTTTTTTTCACCTCATGACAGAGAGAAGTTTACTGGATGATGCGCATACTGAAAGATGAATATTGGTTTTTGGAAGATGGCATGACTTACATATATTGATATCAAGTCTCTTGTGTAGCAATGGAAATTCTGCTGTTTGTGTGAACTGAACTTTTTTTTTTCTTTTTTCTTTTTTCTGTTCTTTCGATGTACGTACTTTCTGTAAAACGTCATTGAAATTGTAAAATTAAAAATATTTGAGATAATTATTAGATTTAAAAATTTTAACTAATCTTCCCCTCAAAAAAAGTTAACTAATCAAAGAAAATTGATGTTTTTAGTAATATAAATATTTCGTTTTAATCATCTTAAACCTATTAAATATATTGTATTTGATCTATTTTATTTCTATTTTATATTGTTCTCTTCAAATTTTACTTTTATTTCTAATTGTACATATTGTTTTTATGACATAAAACTCACGTTTAATATTTTTTTATTTTCTCACTTTTTAATATAAAAAAGCAGTCAGTTTTTTTTGTGCTTTTAAATTTCTCAAATTCAACCTAATAAGTAATATAATTTTTTAATTATTTATAAATCATCTTTCAGTCAGTTTATTAAGCATTATTGTCAACTGGTAGCGAAATGACATCACAAATCTCTCTCTCTCTCTATATATATATATATATATAATATGAGAGCTGAAATTTCGAAATTACAAAGCAATCTAAATATTAATTAATTATCATTTCAAAAAATTACAATATGATTCATATAATTTATGAAATACAATCAGTTCGTCTCTATTTATTTAGAAAATAGACTAAAATATCCTTAAAGTTTGCTTCCATCAAACTATGAGATCCTTTCTACCAATGTTTTCATATTTTCCATTAAGTACTTTATAAAATAATGAAAATACTCATTTTTTATTTTAAAAACACGAGCCATAAGGGCTGCGCTACAATTTTTCTGTATAATATTTTACTCTCTTTTTTTACCTCCGCATTTTCTTATTGACTCAATGAAAAAAGTGTAAAAAAATTAAACAAAAAAATCTAATAGTATAACAGGAGCAAAAATATAAAAACATTATATTTAAAAAAAAGACAAAAAGGCCGCTATCTATATCCTTCCAAAAAGGCCGAGGAATTTGGAGTCATATTCTAAAAAATTGAGACTTTAACTTTAGAGGCGCATTGCACCAGGAAATCATCATATCAAAGTAAAAAAGAGAGCTACGGTTTCCCTGCATCTCGCATCAGAGTTTCCAACATCACAAGATTAAGAACAGTTCACCCTTCCTAAAGGCTAAAGCTACAGGTAGCAATTTATTATTCATATTAACAGTTCAAAAATAAGTATGATCTCATCAAATTACATGCCACTTTAAACCAGTGACTATGTTACAAGATGGTAACCAATAAGTTCTAATCAAACATGCTTGGCAAAATCCCGAGCATACAATTTTCATCAGAAAATACAAAACTGACTGTGTATGATTTGCAATACTTTCAATCTTGACCTCGATATTTGTATTAGTTATTGCAAAATGCCAACACTCAATAATTTATTGCACCCACATGTTTATTATAATGGGGTGTCCTGCAAACCATTCGAATGACCATGCCGGTTCTTCAATGAGCATATGCATCAATAAACACGAGCTTTGGGTGGGAATGTCTCAACCTCATCATCTAAGGTGTTCATGTGTACTGGTCTGTAATCGAGTCGGACTTTCCCGTTCTCCCAATATCTACAAATCAAATGGACATAGACACGGTAATTGCATTCAGTAGCAACGAAAACCAGTTGCAATAGCCTGATATTTTACTGGCCACTATAAAGGTTCACTGCCCTCTCTTAAGTCAACAGCTGACCACTAACACTAAAGCTCAATCTCCCTTATAAGCAAATAGACTCGATGTACAAAGAGGGGTAAGAGCTCCAACTAGAGGTATGAACATTGTTATAAATTTATAATGGAAATGGGATCAACTTTCTAAAAAGATACTACTATTATACATTATCAGAATGAAAATGATAAGGGGAAAAAAATCTACCATTCACAACTTATTCATCGATCGATACCTAATTTTGCTTTCCATCTCAAGTCATGATTACTATTTGTATGATGTCCAAGAAATTTTCAGGATAAAGCTCCCAACATCAAAATTCAAACCATATGCTGTAAAATAACATTCATCTTATATCACTGATAAACTTAGACCAATATATTCATGTCACTAAGCATGATAACCAAACCTAATCTCATGTTACATGAGATTTCTCAGTTTTCACTTTAATATTTCTGACATGGCATGAGCAAACGTATATCTTAGATTGCAATCTACACTACTTTCTAGTTTAGGATATGGCTTACCCCAAAGTGTGCTTCATCCAGTTCTCATCATCTCTTTTCTGCAGAAGCAAACCAACTTAATTTATTAAGAGAGAAGGTATCAAATAGAAACAATAACAGATGAAAATAGAGCAACTGACAGTAAAATCTTCACGGGCATGTGCTCCTCTGCTCTCTTTCCGGGCCTCGGCAGAATGCATTGTAATACAAGCATTTATCAAAAGGTTTTCCAATTCAATGGTCTCTATTAAGTCAGAGTTCCTGTCAAAAGATACCAGAATGTAAGCTCACTCGATGGACCAATCAAGAACATTATCAGAACATTGCTATTCCCTATCAAAATTACCATATTAAACTGCGATCTTTCAGTTTAACATCATGGAAGCTTTCCCATGCTTTGTCAATCAGCTGACAACCTGCAATTGCAACAGAGGACGACAGCAGCCAAGTAAAAGACACATCCTAATAATAACCATCTGATTTGATATTGGATCAGTATATCCTAGGCTCATTAAAAAATTGTAATACAAAGTTGAAGGTAAGATCTCGCTTCACTCAAGGTACCCATAAAAGGATAAGGAGAAGAAGGAAGTAAAAAACAGAGAAGCGAAATACGAGGAAGTTGAATTACCTTCTTCCAATGTTTCTTGTGTACGGAACACAGCAGCATTATTTTGCATTACCCTCTGCATATTTAACCTGATTTTTGAAGTTGGAATCGATCCGTTTGCATACCTTATTTTGTCAAGCCATGCAATTGTCCTCTCTCCAGCATCCTTTTCCAAAGGCTTCTGCTTCTCCCCTGTAATGTTACAAGCGAAGTCAGAAAAATCTTTAGCATCTTTCTTCAGATTGGGCATTAGATTCTCTTAGGCCATTTTCAGTACAGTGAATAAGAACGGGAATGGAATTTCTATTCCCAATTCCCTTGCTCAGTAGCAATTAAGGCTTGGAATTGAAAGTGGATTTTAGAATAAGTTAAGGAATTGAGATTCTTAGCCACCTCCTCTGAATCCCAAATCCATATGAATATAATTTTTTAAATATTACATATGCCTTTATCTTTTATCATTTGGGCATTGCCATTTCTCTCTTTCCTTTAAAAAAACAAAGGGTATTTTAGTCTTTTGCTAATTTCCCATTCCATTCCTTTCTATACATATAGTATAATAAGCGCATGTATAAGAATTTCCCATTCCATTCCATTCCATTCTTTGTTTTTTTTACTAAACATATCCTTATTCATTAACTCAAACCTGGTCTATTGATCTCTGCAACTCTGTTTGCACAAGCTCGCCCAAAAACAACAATGTCAAGCAGAGAATTTGCACCAAGACGATTGGCACCATGAACTGATGCACAGGCTGCCTCTCCAGCAGCCATCAGTCCAGGAACAACAGAATCAGGATCAGTGCCTTTAATAGTAACTACCTGAAAAGCCAATAAGCACATAAATTAAGAAATCCAGGCAGGCAAATCATAGGTCTACTATACTTGTAAGCATCATATTCTTTCATTTAAGGGGGAGAATTTATTCTGTTAATCTGTTGTTCCATGAATATTGTTTCAGAAGCATAATATTGTAACCTTCAAGCAGCAACATTATACTATATTTTGTCTTATTGGTCATAAATACTAGAATAACGAGATTTTAGCACATGTAATTCACAATTCACCTCTCCATGGTAATTTGTGGGAATTCCTCCCATATTATAATGCACAGTAGGTAAAACAGGAATGGGTTCCTTTGTAACATCCACGCCAGCAAAAATAGCAGCAGTTTCAGAGATACCGGGAAGCCTCTCTTTTAGCACATCTGGGGGCAAGTGATTTAAGTGCAAATAGATATGATCCTTCAAAGGTCCTGTCACATGTAACATCAAACTTACCTTAAATGCTAGAACCACTTTTGATAAATGAAATTTGGCAGTTGCTAACTCCAAATACAAGTTGCAAATAATTTAATCAGCAAATTGCTATTCAAGATATACATAATTATGAGTATAAATTTAAGAGCCTAAAGTTTCTTGCAATAATACATTATAATTAAAGAAAATCTACAGTTCTAATGGAAATAAAATGAGAACTTTCGCAGTACTGCAGAGCATAGGCATAAATAATTCCAGCCTGCCCCATAATCAACTCAAAGATATAGTCAAGTTACAAAATAAATGCTACATTTTATAAATTCAAATCTGGTTGTTAAATAAAAACCTAGCAGAGAATTGCCTCACTGGAAGGTAAAAATATCTGACTATGAGAAACAGTCATACCTACTCCACGACCCTCCCGAATTTCCATGGTCATAGATCTTGAAACAACATCTCTTGAAGCAAGATCCTTGGCTGTAGGAGCGTATCTTTCCATGAATCGTTCACCTTCACTATTCCTAAGAATACCACCTTCACCACGAGATCCTATGACACAGAGAAAGATGAGTAATGATATCGTTCAACACACCAAAAGTCATAATCAACTAGTCGGAGAAACCACTAATGTCAACAATTACAGAATGCAGAAAAAAAAAGTCTAGATGACAGTTATGAATTCACAAAATATCAACCTTCAGTAATTAGGCAGCCAGCCCCATAAATGCCGGTAGGATGAAATTGAACAAACTCAAGATCCTGCAGAAGGAATGTAAATAAAGAGCAAAATATATTTTTGGATAACGGATAACTCTCTACAAACTTGTTTTAAGAGTAAGCAACAATACAAAACCTGTAGTGGAAGCCCAGCCCTTGCAACCATAGCATTGCCATCTCCAGTACATGTATGAGCTGAGGTTGCAGAAAAGTACGTTCTACCATAGCCCTTAAAGAAATACACAATAAAAATACAGATAAATTGAATTGAGGTCATTTGACTTCAAGTATCTGAAATCAAATGATATCAGCAACAAGTAAACATACCCCAGTGGCCAGGATAGTTGAAGCAGCACGGAATCGATGTAATGTTCCATCCTCCATATTTAATGCAATCACTCCTTGGCAGCTACCTGAATATCCAAAACCAACTACCAGGTAATTTTCCAACATGCAACATTAAATCAAACATATATATATATATATATATATATATATATATATATATATATATATAGCATTTTCACATGAAACACAATGAAAAAGTACTATTGCATATGATTATATGTATGGGAGTAAAAAGACTGCAACGAATACTGAAGGTAAATGCAGCAATGCATAACTCAAGCAGACAAAAATTAAAATATGTATATATAATATTTATGATTGACACACTTTGATTTGAAATTAGAAAAACATAAAATGGTGTGAAAGTTATAAATGACAGCCATCAGTTGAGCTAGTCAGCCACTGACCCTAAAAAGTTACTAACCATATTAACATTCAAACCAATTTTGTGAATGCATTCATCAAGCATTTGTATATGTACCTTTTTTTATGTGCAAGCTCAGGCATGCTTTCTACCCACAACTAATTCAGCCATAGATACCAACAACCATGAAAAGGGACTTCACCTACTTCCTCCCATTTGAAATTATGCATGATGTTTTAAGAATTTCTCTATGGGATTGTACATACTTGAGAAAATATGCACATATGCTGAATCTTCATGTAGGGAAATCAAAACAAGATGGCACAAAAACAGAGGCAACCAAAGAGTACCATACAATGAAGAAAAGACAGTTACAAGCCATTAAGCCCTTTGGTTCAGCAGATGAGGACGAAAGTTTTGCTTTTCGCTGCAATACACTTCCACTTCTGATTATTCATTTAACAAAGTAAAAACTCTTCTAACCACCAAGTTACCAGAAGAATTTACAACTAATTACAATCGTTAACAGCTAGCTGCCTCTAACAACCAACAGCTAATGGTAGCTGCTGAACCAAACGGACCATATTCATTTTGGTTTATATTTTTCTAAAATAACTAGATCATAGTATGAATAAGTTTAAGTTTATCACAAAGGATATTCATAACATACCATCATTGTTCATTAGTAGATCCAAAGCAAAATATTCCACAAAAAATTGTGTATTATGTTTCATAGATTGCCCATAGAGAGTATGCAAAAGAGCATGCCCAGTTCGGTCAGCAGCACATGCACAACGATATGCTTGTCCACCTATAGCAATTAAAACATTAAGAACCACATGTCAAGAAGTTATTCAAATTAAACTTACTAATCAACATTGGTACCCTCAAAAAAACTGACATTGATAAAGTCAAGTTAGTTTCACCTTTTCCAAAATCTAGACTTTGACCACCAAATGCACGCTGATAAATTCGTCCATCTTCTGTTCGAGAAAATGGTAATCCATAGTTCTCGAGTTCAATAACTGCCTTTGGTGCCTCCCTACACATGTACTGAATGGCATCCTGATCACCTGCAGAAATTATCCTCGAACATCAATAAGTGTGAAAAAAGGAGGAGATTTCTAATATAAGTTGCCGACATAAAAGTATATGTATTGTGTGAAGTCCATGGCTCTAACACAGGCCCTGCTGCACATTCCAAATTGGATCTAATAAAGGTAGACATTCTATTATAGGTGGTTTACATTTCAATAACCACATGAGAAACCTGGACAAAGCCACGGTCTCAATATGATAGATGCCTATTTATCTTCTAATCTATAACAAATCTAAGCTACGAAGTGTAGGGTTTCAGTAAACCGTCTAATTTGAGAGAGCAAAGCATTTGCCTTATGGTCAAATCTGAACTTGCCACTTTCAACCTTGTAAGTAATGAATGCTGAACCAACATAGCTGATTTCCAAGTTTCAACAACTGACTTACCTAACCAGTCACTTCCCTTGACAGTGTCATACATGTGCCACCTCCAATCATCTTCAGTCATGTTTCCCAATGCAGCATTGATACCTCCCTAGCAAATTTACCACTATATCTTTAGCACAATATCAAACCAAAACAACATAAGATATACTATTGAGTCCCTAGGTAACCAATAAGGAGACACGATACAATGAAAAAACTAAATAAATATTGTAAATAAGATCAAAATAATGAATTCTAAACTACGAACTTGAAATATTCCAAGAACACTGATGAAACTTTACTAAGGAATATTAACCTGAGCTGCCACAGTGTGTGAGCGGGTTGGAAAAAGTTTGGTAATGCAAGCAGTGTTGAATCCATGCTCTGAGAGTCCAATGGCAGCTCTTAACCCTGCACCGCCTGCTCCTACAACAACTGCATCGTATGTATGATCAACAATTGTATATTGGCCCGCTGTCTGCCAAATGATCATTGAGAAATGTCAAAGCCAAATATAACTTATTAACCAAATATAACTTGTCCGCATAGAAAGTCATTCTGGAAAAAACACAAACATCTGGTTCGCATTACAATAGAACAAGATAATTTTTATTTAAAGTTCTAATCTTTGTTAGGATTTCACATTCGACGGTTTTACCGATTATGATGACAATCAATAAAATTATTTCCATTATTTCCTTGCATATCATAACACAGAAAACAGAATCAAGAAAAAAGACTAATAGTATTTAAAAGAGCATATTGGTTAAAAACATAATCACAAAACTGAGAGGGAACGAGAAGGCATACGGATTGAGCAGAGAAAAATCTAGGAATGTGAGATCTAAGAGAGTCATTAGAGATCGATTTATTTGAAGCTGAAAAAGAAGAAGAAGAAGGAACTCGAACGGCGCGAGCCACACACCGCCACATCTCTCGTTGTGGTGTCTCTAAAAGGGATTTCACTGCTTTATTTCTCGATCGAAGGAGCTGTGCGGGCAATTTTCGAAGGCAGGATAAATAAGAAGAAAAGTAACAAGGAGGGACAGGTGATTAAAGAATACTGATGGGCTCGCTTGCCGTTGCTGAATGCTGATGCAGTTGATTCGGTAAGCAGTTAAGAGTGGCCTTAAACTAGCCACGAAACTACGGAATTGCCACTCCACGTTAACTTGATTCCCTCCCAGTATTTAGTTCAACCCGCAATCACTTTTAGGGGTGAGAAGTAATTCCATCCAAGTTCCAACATATACGGTCAGATGTTTCAACAATTCTGTGGTGATCGGTTTTACTAGAGAAAACCGATTATTTTTCTGATCCGGTTCACTTTTATGTTGCGAAACGAATTTATTTTTATGCCCAAAATAATTAGAAGGGTTGGAAAAAACTGAACCAGTTCAGTTCAATCAAATTTGATTTTTGCATTATTTTTGTTTTGTGTTAAATTACTGTCTAAATCGCTTAGTCAGATGAAACCAAATCAAATCGATTAAATCAAACCAAATTTTCACATTTACTGCTATAGATGTAAGACCCTAAAATTAAAAAGGTGTTAAACTCACTTTTGTGTGGAAATCATAATTTAATATTGAGTAATGTTAAATTGCTCACAATAATCCTGTAACATTACATAGAAAAAAATATTTATAGTTTTGAGTGGTTTTAGAGAAAATAGATGAGTTTTGGAGAGAAATCAAATCATAATTACTAATGTTATAAGAAGAAAAAAGTATAGTGTTAATGCCTCATCATTAATGTATTAAATGTTTTTTCAAAATTCAATAATTGACAACTATGTTGTCTCCATAGCAAATCAACGTCACAAATTGGATGCATATAATTGTGTTGGATCTAAAAATAGATAGACGCACGACTTGGTTATGGGGATTGGTCTTAGGATCAATTTCCTCTTGTGTCACTACACTTTATTTTTCACTTTTTTTTCATTATTCAATTTAACAAAATTATTTATTTGAGTAGATTAAATTGGGTGAATGTATATTTATCAAAATTAACTCATATTTATTATTGGTGCTTGTAGAACAAGTAAAATCCTAATCTACTGCATGTATGATTGAAACGACGAATTAACTTGTATTAACCATCTAACTCAAAATTGTTAATTTAAGTGGATCTAAATGCCTGAATGCATGTTTATCAAATTTAAGTCGTATTAATCACCTAACTCGGTTAATGGAAGAATGTAATAGGGATTGGTCCTAGGATCAATTTCTTTTTGTGTCATTACTCTTTATTTTTCGCTTTTTTTCATTGTCCAATTAACGAAATTATTGATTTGAGTAGATTAAGTTAGGTGAATGCATATTTATCGGACTTAACTCATATTTGTTATTGGTGCTTGCAGAATAAGTAAAATCATGATCTACCGCATGTAGGATTGAAGCGACGAATTAACTTGTATTAACCACCTAATTCAAAATTGTTAATTTGAGTGGATCTAGATATCTAAATGCATATTTATCAAACTTGACCCGTATTAACCACCTAACTCGGTGAATGGAAGAATGTAATTGATTTGTAACGGACTATTTTTCAGTGTTGGTAATAATGATTTACCAGTCTGTAAATAGTATCATCAGTCCGGGACATAGTATTATTTCGACACGAAAAAATAGTCCATTATAGATGATTTAGCAACGTAATCCAATATTAAGATATTTTAAATGATTTAGATATAAATAATAATGTCATTCGTCTTTTACAATATACTTTTTTAGGTTCCAATTAGGTTTATCAATACAAATAGAGAGAGGTATATACTAGTTGTTTTGATCAAAACAAATGGATGATGGCTCTTATCTTGGATAGCACAAGCATAGGTCCACCAACTTGGCTATAGGGATTGATCCTAGGATCATTTTTTTATTTTTTGCTTTTTTCTTTCATTTTCCAATTTAACTAGATCGTTGATTTGAGTAAATCAAATTAGGTGAATGCATTTTATCAAACTTAACTCGTATTTGTTGTTAGTAGGCGGACTTGTTATTAGCTTTTCCAGTAATCTAGATAACTTTAGCTTGCAAAACAATTAAAATTGTTGTATCCGCTATCACAACCCAAAATCATGGGCAAAATCGGCACTAGGACTTAGGTAAGCTTAAGACCCCCGAGACCTGTAGTAAGCCTAAACTATGAAAGTTTGTCACTGTTATCATCTGACTCTAGAAATAGTAACTCCATATTATGACATTATTTAAATATCAATCAATTATCGATCCTGACCCAGCTTCAATATCATATATAAATCATAATTCGAGTCTATACTCATTTAATAAAAAATGCATTTTTATGCATAACTTATGAGTTATAATATAATCAAACTATTCCTGTCATATATTCTTCAGATTTTCAGAAAATATTTCACAGGTTATTTATTAGCACACGATGACTTTTACATAATCAAATATAAATTTATCATCATAACCACAAAACTAAAAAAAATATAAGCGGAATATTCAAACACCTTATATAGTCCATATACTAACATTTAAAAGCTGAAATCAAATACTGAATCTCTACAAAGAGAGAAGCAGAATATTTATAACCAGCAAATTCCTATTTCTTTGAAAAGTTTATGAAAGGAGGGTGAGTTTCACAAACTCAGTAAATAATAAA
The DNA here is from genome assembly GCA_948099535.1 of Jatropha multifida. Taxonomy (NCBI): domain Eukaryota; kingdom Viridiplantae; phylum Streptophyta; class Magnoliopsida; order Malpighiales; family Euphorbiaceae; genus Jatropha; species Jatropha multifida. Next base: position 43,643 of record CANUEX010031391.1, on the reverse strand, counting down.
AAATGATGCATAACCCACGCAATCAAGCAAAATGCTTTCCAAATTTATTATGAACACTCGTCCAGTCCAACACATGTCAATCATAGCATGCACAAATAATAGCAATTATAATGCACATAAAGTGGTCGTTACTCAGTGAAAGCACATTAATAAGACCGTGCTCTCCCCAAGCATGCTTTAATATCAAGCATATCATATAATCGTATGGTCATGTGACTTGTACACATACGCTACGTTTGGATGAAAGTGAGAGAGGGATCATTAAAGTAAGGTATGGTAGAGTATGGTATAGGAAAGTATGTAAATGTCTTTTTTGTATTTGGAGAGAATGCATGGTAAACCAATGTTTAATAATACTGTTTTGTTTGGTTTGATAGTATGGAATGGTAAGGTTAAATATAAATATTACCAAAATACCCTTATCATGGAAGATTTAATTTTTTATAAGACAATAATTTTTGCATATTAAAATAATTCATTGTAAATTATATTTTTAAGATATTAATAAAAAGTAATACTAAAAAATAAAATATCATAATAAAATATGCAAAACGTGAAGAAGAGAAATAATATGATAGAAATAAAGAAAAAAACTATTTAAATAGAATATAAACAATAAGGACAATATTGGATTTGTAAATATAGCTAAGGATAAACTTGGAAATTAAATTTTTTAACCCATCCTCACACTCCAATTCGATGGGTTTAAAATTGAAGTGTTTAGATGGGTTTTCAATCCATCAAATAACCATAAAAAAATCATCTTTTTCCCCAAATTTTCTTCCCAAACAATCAAATAACCTCTCATAACCTTACTTTACTCTCCAAACCCACCAAATACCTTCCATCCAAACATAGTGATAGAGAGCTCACTCCGATTCGGGCAAAATCATAATCAGATAAAAACATTTTTTATAAAATAATTTTTCTTTTTAAAAATATTTTCCATAACACATGTCATATTCTAGAGTGCACAAGCGGGGCACCACTCCACCACTTACAGCTTATTGTTTACATTCTCACCATGCCCGTACTCTCAACTCAAGTGATTCACATCGTCCCAACTTTCACACAATAATCACATTATATTTAATTCAATAGTTCAACTAATATAATAAATCATATGTAACATATGAATATAATCAAAAGTTGTAATCACAACAAGATGGATAATAATAATAATACAATAACAATAAAGGTGAGTATCAGATACTGATTATATATAAAATTATATAGGGTGAATGATATATTTGATGCGTGTATGCAAATAATGATATACACCATTTACTATTACTCACAGTAATAGCAAAATAATTCAAGTCTACTTTGGGTTCTAACTTAAACGAGTAGTAGAGAAAATCAGTCAATCTAGAAAGACACATATAAATAGGATAAATGATTTAGACAGTGAATCCTTTAACTAAAGAATTTAAAGAATTAATTTAATAAATTAATTTACTTATTTTAATCTATCTGTTTAAATTCTAACTCCTATTATAATTGTAGCAACATTTCCTTCAAAAATATAACTTCCCATTTATTTTTCAATATAACCTAGCTTTCTAAAAATATAAACCACCCAGCATATTTAATAATTACTTCTCACATAATCTTTTTATTGGGCAATTAATTATTTCAAATATTCAACCACTAAAATAATAGTTTATAATCAATTCTCATTATTTAATTTATAATAAATTTATAATAAAATATAATATTTTATATTAGCCTCAATTCAATCAACTCATCATGTCCTGTATTAATAATATAATTTACCACCAATATAATTTACATAATATAGTTTGCTATGTTAATCATATTATTTCTCTTAGTAATAATAATTGATCCTTTGATTGAGATTCCAAAATGAGATTATCAAATCTCATTCCACATTGAGAATAATTGGTATATTTTTTTAATTTATCTAGGGTAATAAATCTTATCTTGATCATTCAAGTTATTTCATACAATTTCTATTATATCAAGTTTTCTATTTGTTACCCATTAGAGTAATATGTAGCAAGAATCAAAACACAATAGTTCCTCAATAAGATAACTTAGCAATCTCAAATCGACAGATCACTTACACAACCATGAGTTGAATCTTCCATAGAGATAAGTGCGAGGCTCTAACCTGAGCACCTAGTCCAATCTGCTAAATGTAGAATTGAAATGCTCATATTAAGTTAGGTTCATTGTGTGAAAGCCCATTTTATCTGATTGTTTTTTTTAAAAAGGAGTTGTCACTCATTTTTATATGAAAAAAATATCTAAAGAACGCCCTAATTCGACTATGGATATTGGTCCAAATGGATAAAATTCACTATATTAAAATCGAGAAGAATATGGGGACTAGGTTTTTTCTATAAAACAATCAATTAATTGGCCTAAGTGTTAATGCTTTCGTTGAGTGAAAACAATTTTAAGATAAACAAAATGCATGGTAAAAAAACTAAAGAAAGCAATAAATAGAGCAATGAAAGAGTAAAAGAGAGTGTCATTTCTAGCATTGTTTAGAGGATTCTAGAATGGCCACACATTTCCTAATAAAATATTAAAAGCAACATTTGAATGAATAGGACCAATCAAGAGGGAATGCCATCTCTAGCTCCTCTACCACACATTTCTCCAAATTAAAGCAAGTGCAAAACATTCAAAAGCAAGTGAAAAAAAAGCACAAAGTATTGAAAGAAGTATTGCTTCTAGTCCCTTATAGGGATACAATCATAAGTCTTCTAAATGAATGAAATAAACAACCATATCCGAGAAAAGAGAAAGAAGAAGTAGAATAAAAGAAAATCTTTTTTGTAGTTTTTTAGTTTGCAACTCGAGTTTAGTAATCAAATATGTCTACTTATCCCATTGGATAGGAATCAAAACCAATCAATTCTTCCCTCATGAAATAGAGATTTTATTTATGAACAGTGTACATGTTTTATCAAAAATTGACTTTAGTCACCATTTTGAAAGAAGCAGTGTTATTTGTTTTTGGCTTTAGTCGCTAAGTTAATTGAAAAGTGGCTTCAGTTGCCAAGTTAATGAAAAAATGGATTTACATGCCAATTTGAGGCCTAACCATCAATTCTCCCTAAACTTTTCGAGTAATTGCAATTTTACTCTAAATTAAACTTTGTATTTTGGCCATCATAAACTTATTAACCTAGTTGCAGTTACACCCTAATTTGCTTTTAGGGTGCAATTCCATCCTAAAAGTGATTAGAGCACCATGAACTTATCGATTATTACAATTCCATCCCAAAAATAAATTAAGATTAGAATTATAATAAAAATAAATAAAAAAATAGACTCCAGAACTAATCTAAACTTAGTTAAATGCAATATATAACCTTTAAAATAAAAGAAAAAATTTATCATTTTGCCTCTTTTGTCCTTCAATTTATTATCTTTCTTTCCCTATAGGAAATTCAATATTATATATAACACTCCCATTTTTAACACCTTAAATAATTGTATAAAGTAGTTTTTGAGGTAATTTTATTTCCTCATATATTGAATATTTAAATTGCTTGATTATGGTTTATACCAATACTCACTAGTAGGTATTAAAATGTATTTATAATTATTACCAAGTGAGAATTTGCATGAAATAATTTAATATTAGATATTTTCCACTTATAGTAGAGTATTTAAATTGTTAAGTAATTAGATGTCAAAATAAACTATTATAAATAATCTAATAGTGGTATTTTGGTTATATGTTATTAATTGTTAATTTAAATATATATAAAAGGCAAATAAAAAATAAGAGGAAAAAGAAATTAAAAAAAATAATAATAAAGAAAACGAAATAAAGAAAGAAGAAGAGAGAAAAAAAGAAAAAAACACTCTCTTTCTCTTATCTCTTTCCCCGTCTCCGAGGACAGTAGCCCTTCCTTTCTCTCCCTTCTTGTTCTCCGGCTATAACCCATAGAAATCGACGATTCAAAGCCCTGGAATCATCTAGTCAACGCAAGGAGTTGGATTCAAGGTTTAATTTTGATTGTTTGGAAATATTTGTGAAAAATCGAAGCTGGAACATGAGACTTCGCGCGGTTTCATTCTCCGGCAATTTCTTGCCGTTTCCAGCGGTTTAGGCGAGAGGAAGTGGCACTACTCGAGCCGCCTCTTCCCTGTGAACAATTTCCACCGGAGGATCGACGGTGGCATTGGAAGGAAACGGAGCCACCATGAGCGGTGGCGCTGAGATGGCTGCGGTGTTTGATCCGGCCAAACGAGCCACGAGCTCAGTAAACGAAGGGTGTATTTGAATTCCCTATGACTTTTCGAGCTTGGGAATGGTTGAATCGCTCAATTCCGGCTATAATCATTTTCTAGGCCACCGTAGACGGCGGTTTTAGCAGCGGTTCGGCGAGAGCTTAGAGGCAAAATGACAGCCTCTCCGTGCTGAATCCGAGTCAGGACTCAAAATTGCAAATTGGTATATTTTAAAATTTAATTCGATAATTTTTGCATAATTTCCAAATTGAAATTTAAATTGAGCAGTTTGATTAAATTGATTCGGTTAAAGAATCAGTAAATTGTGTGGAATTAATAGCACGATTAATTAAATGCGAAAATTGGCGAATTATGGAAAATTATTAGTGCAATGTGAAAAGAACTTGTAAGCTCTGAAAAAAAAGAAAATCAAATGGAGATAGTTAAATCTTTAAAGGTAGAGTAAATATCAATATGGTAATTGGTGGATGGGAATAGAATTGTCTTGCCCGGATAGACTAGGTGAATCGTATTGAAAATAAAATGTGTAGTTCAAATTATAAATAAAGTATAATATAAATGATAAAAAAAGAATTTATTTATTATAAAATAATAAGGAGTATTATTCAATTGGAAAGCAAATTGATAAACAAAAAATTAATTTAGCAAATATAAAATTTAATTATATTTGATCGAATTTAAAGAAATATTCAAAAATTAAATTTTAAATGAGTTTTAAGGAAAGGCAATATAAAGAAAATTAAGGGCTTTATTTTAAAAACTTACTATATTTATTTGATAAAATAAATTAAATAGTTGTATAGACACTTGATTGTTAGTAAATAAGTTAAGTATATATTTTAAATGGTATTTAAAAAAAAGTTACCAAATTTACTTGGGAAATAAAATATAGTTCTTAGATAAAATCAAGTATAGCCAAAGGATTTAAATAAATATACGTATAAGTATATTTATACACATTTGATTTTAATAAATAAAATAAATATTTATTTTAATTGAAATTTAAAAGATTAATTGTTAAACTGATTTGAAAAATAAAATATGATTTATAAAAGAAGATCAAGTTTGCCTAAATGATTTTAATAAATATATTTAAGTAAATCAAATGATTTCTTTAATTAATAAAGTAAATAAATAAATAAAAATGTAGTTGCTTAAAAGAAATATGGATTTCATAATGATAAGTAAATTTATGAAAGATTTTAAGGATGTGATATGTTTAATAATAAAAGTTGAAAACATTTAATGAAATGAGATACAAGTGTAAGCTAAAAATAAGAAAAAATAATAAATCTAAGTATCAATAGACTGGAAGTAAATAACTAAAAATAAATTGTGTAATTTGTTTATAGATTGAGTTAAATCACAAAAGTGGTTAAAAAGTCAATTAATAAAGAGGAAAGACTAAGAGAGCTATAGCGTTTGGTTGCTTCCATGGCGTTTACTACTCACTATTGAAAATGGGACTAGACATACACTATATACATTTTATTGTTGTTGGAAAAATTATTATTTTGTCCTTGAAGTTTGATCAAATTATTCAAGTTTTCCTATTTATTTAGGGCCAGTAGCCGATAACTTATGGTTGATGGCTAATAGCAGTTAGTTAATTATTATTTATGTTTGGTAAAATTTTAGTAGTAATTGCAGTTAAAATAAAAATGACTATTATATGCATAATTATTTTTATATATTATGAAGTGTAATGTAATAATTGATTGAGACTTTTATCACCTATCAGTTGCTGATTAAAAAAAGCAGCTGACACGAAAAAACTCTTAAATGTAGCTTAGACAAATAACAATTGATTGAGACTTTATCACCTATCAGTTGCTGATTAAAAAAAGCTTACCAAACACTTAAATTTATCTGTTCGGTACGAAACAACTATCGACTGCATGAATCAGCTAAACGATCTAGCGCATCGCTGAGGATTCCATTATTCTAAGTAGTCCTTTTGTCAATCTTTATGAGTTTTTGTTGTATAAAACAAAAATAAAAGACTTTAATAGTCTATCCCATGTTTTTAAGACTGCACCGAATATCGAACTAGCGTAATTACTAAGTCGTGGTTGGGCCAGATTAACTCAGTTCAACTAGATTTTAACTTTTAAATAGGATTTTTGACTCTGAGTTATAATTATTTGGCAATACTTAAGCAGAACTTATCAAATACGAAATTAGTATGTTGGCTAGAAAATAATTATGTAGTAAAAGAGCTTAAAAATGTTAACTGCTCTCATGACGTTGAAACCTAAAGCTCTTTTGTTTTCATAACAAGTTTTCTCATCTTTCCATATTATTTGCTCAAGCCTTCACCATAATCTTTTAATCTGATATCTTAGTTTTCTTTTCTCTTTCTATCTTTTTCTTTTCTTTCTATTTTTTTTATGGAGACTGGTGGTGAGGAGGATAGGCTAGTAAAATAGGTATATCAACATCTAAACCTAGATGATGATTATCACCATATGGAGTATGCGGAAGAGGTAGAAGTTAGTGAAACCAGTGAACAAGAATCCGATTGACAATTTTGTGTGGTGGGACAATTGCTCAAAGAGAAAGCGATCAATTTTCTGATTTTTAAACAAATCATGGCTAGTGTATGGAGGCCAGAAATGGGGGTCATAATGAAGGAGTTGGGGAGCAATACTTTTTTATTTTAATTTTTTCACCAGCAGGATGTAAACAGGGTTATCCAGGGGGCACCATGGAATTTTCAACAAATCCCATTATTGTGACATGAATTGAAACTTGATGAAAAGCCGAAGGAAGTTGAATTAATAAAACTGGATGTATGGGTCCAAGTTCATGATCTTCCAAATGGTTTTATTTCATAACGATATGCCGGTGACTTTGGTAATTATGTGGGTGAGTTCTTAGCATCTGATCCATGTAATTACACACGAGTCTGGCGTGAATATATGCGTATTAGGGTTCACATTAATGTCCGTAAGCCATTAAAGAGGAAGCTTCGTGTCAAGAAATCAAAAGGAGAATGAGAATGGGTGAATTTTGAGTATGAAAAGCTTAATAGCTTTTGAGATTTTTGTAGGATGACTGGTCATCCAGATCGGTTTTGCTGTCTCTCATATGAACTACCAAAAATCTCGAGAGATAGATATGCTTTTGGACCTTGGCTTAAGGTAAAGACTAAACAGATGACTTAGGTGGGGGCAAAGTGGCTTCGTTGGAGAAGGATTTAACATTCGATGGCGAGGGTGGTGGACATGGTGAATATGGGAATCAAGAGGCGAAAATAAATGAGTTCAAAATTTTCAATATTTAAAAATAGAATATGGGAGATATGGAGGGAGATATCTTAGGAGGTCATATGTAATTAAACCCAAATCACGTGAATAATGCAATAGATTCCCTTATTGTTATGGAGCATAAACACAAGAGGTGGAGGATCAATTAAGTGGGGATAGTGAGCTGATTGAAGAAGAGTGCGTGTCAGACATATTTGAAGAGGATCCAAAAAACATAGAATTGGTGAGCTCAGGTTCCTAAGCCCTCAAGGACTAGTGAGTACTTTAAGTTGGAACTGTCACGGGCTTGGGAACCAAGCAATAGTGAGGATGGTATAAGTTTTTCAATGGCTAAAAAGCCCAAAAAAGGGGCTTGGTTTATTCTAATTTATTGAATCACTTTTCTTTTATTAGACCTGTTCATTAATCCTCAGAAATTTTTTTTTAAAAGGAATTTTGTGAAATGGCTCTTACTTTGATGAGAGTTTATCTTTGGAGTCACCACCCTATCAAGGAAAATATCATGAATTAATTATTTCTTTAGAAAGGATTAAGTCAATTTTAACTGGAGACTGAGTAAGGGAATTAGGTATAGTCTCGAAAAGGAGTTAGGCATCTGAAAAGCCTGGTTAGAAATCAGCCTCCTACATTTTCCATTCATTCACATTTTTATAATAGGATTAAATTTAATTGAGGTGAAAAATTAGTTTTAATGCAATTTGAAATATGGCAATCATGAATATTAGCAAACACACAAAGCATAAAATTAAAATGATCCGAAGGAGGGAGGAGGATAGAGTTATAACCAATAACTTATTTATGCAATCTATCATTAATCCCCATACAATTTCTCAAATCCATTAATTTATTACAATCAAGCAATTGATAGGACCCATTAAGGTTCTTTACATTAAACTTAATACAATAGAAATAATAGAGATAAAGATTTTAATAAAGAGAATCTAATCCATACATTCAACATGAATTTAAACAAAACAATGATCAAACAATCACATAAAGTAAGAACAACAATATAGGAGACAAAACCAATATCAACAACATTAATGGTTAGAGGTTAAAGCATAAATGAATAAATAACAAAAATAAAGATTGCATAAATGTAATGGACTTGGAATTTAAATTGTTAGAATTTATATAACAGAACAGTAAATGACAATAAAGTAAAGATGTTGATTATTAACTTGAAATAAGATTTATGTTCAAGAAATTATTGTTCATCATGAACGATGAACAACTATGACCATCATTACTTACGTCTTGTTCTCCATTTGTTCATCTAGGCCAAAATGAATTCTATATGCATTTTAAGCAAAGGTTCTTAATGCTACACTCTATTGGACCCTAGAATCATGACATATTATTGATTTAATGCCTCTAGAGTTTGAAATGAAGACTCATGAGCCACTACAAGTGCCATGCATCATATGTAGTGGCATGCAGACCTTGCTCTGATTAGAAAACTCAAAGAATAAAGCCTCAAGATGTTGTATATGAAAATGTGGCACACGCCACACATAGTGTCTTGTGCCACTTGTTTACTCAATGCGGCACTTCAACACAGGTAGACCTCTTTTGCTTAATCAAAAGTTTTCCTCATAATCAGGCTTAAGAACGGTGATTTAGGTCACTAAAGAAAAGAAAATGATGAAGTATGACAGTTTAGACTCCTAGTTTACATGTTTTGAAGAAAAACTTGAGATTGGATTAAAAATGGCAAGAAATATCTAATAATCTTGTTTTTTTATCAATGATCCGAGATTTAGTTGACTGATTAGTTTTAGAGAAGGATTGATTGCAAACCCACTTAAGTTTTTGATAAAAATCTATTCTATCTCTAAATAAATCTGTAAAACTTATTATAGATTTAGATTAAGAGGTTTTGAGAAATAAAAATTTAAGAGTCTTGTTAGGCAATCAACTCTCCTCCCTTATTTTCCTAGACCCTTGGTCTATTTATAGGCAAATGAGTAGTTAGGGGACCCTAATTTTAGGGCTTCTATGGCACGGGACATTGATAGGCCTTGAAATGGGCCAAGCCTAATTTTCACAAAATTAGCTCGAGTGACATGTAAAATGAGACACTGTGATGCATTATGGGTGCACCCGAGATGCTTTACAAGCCTTATTTCAATGCAGACCCTGAAAACTTAAAAATGACCCGATGAGTTACATTTTATAAACTCGGATCCTTGGTCTAAGAATCAAGCTCATCGGATATTGAGCCTCTACAGATAGTTCGGGCCTTAAAAGACTTAGTGTCAGATAAGAAACCCAATTTTGTATTTTTGATGGAGATGAAACTTAAGCGAGATAGAGTTTTATGAATTAAACAAGCCTTAGGTTATAAAGGGGCTTTTACAGTGGACCCAATTGGTATTGGAAGGGGCCTGGAGTTATTTTGGAAGGAGACTACGATGGTAAGCTTATAAGCTACTCTCGTCATCATATTGATATTAAGGTGTGTATTGATGGTATGAGTAGGTGGTGACTAACTAGCTTTTGTGGTTACTCTAAAAGATAACACAGAAGACTGGGGTGGGATTTGCTATGAGAACTGTATCACAAATCTTCTTTACCAAGGTGTGTTATCGGGGATTTCAACGTCATCATGTTCTTATCTAAGAAGCATGGGTATAGAACTCATCCTAGGTAGCTCCTTAAAGGATTTAAAAGTGTTCTTAATGATTGCAATTTACATGATTTGGGATACACTGGAGTTCGCTTTACATGGAAAAATAGAAGGGATACAGCTGATTTTATAGGGGAATGTTCGGATAGGGTGGTATATTCAACATCTTGGACGTCACTTTTCAATGTGGTGAGAATTATGGCGTTATAGGCTATATTCTCGGACCATCTGTCATTATTCCTTTCTTAAGGAGTAAACTACACAACTTTACCTAAAAAAGATTCCATTTTGATAACCCATGGGCATTAGAGGTGGACTGTAGACAGGTGGTTTGCAACAGTTGGAATGAAGTTGCTTCCTTTTTGTTACCTAATTAGATTGCGACTTGTGCTCATACTCTTTATATATGGGCATAAAATCATCATAAAGAATATAAGCAATGCTTACGCTTTATTAAAAATCATTTGGCTTTCTTGTGTAGACAACATGTTTTACATATGGAAGCTTTGCAGATGGCTAAATTGGAATACAATGCTCTATTGTTACAGAATGAGGTGTACTGGAAGCAACAAAGTAAACAACACTGGCTAACGAAAGGTGATTCCAATTCTAAATTTTTTCACATCATAACGTTTAGTAGGAAAAGGAAGAATCTAGTTTCAAGAATTAAAAATGCTGTAGGAGCATGGGTTGATTAGGATTCGGGGTTAGCATTTTTATACAACTCTTTTTACTTCTAATCAAGGTGATCTTGGTCTAGTCTTGTCATATGTTGAATTGTAAAGTCACAGGTGATCTAAATGATTATTTGCTTGCTCCGTTTACTGCATTGGAGGTTAAACATGCACTTTTTGTCATGAATCCTGATAAGTCGCCTGGCTTGGATGGTTTCAATGCAGGTTTTTTTTTTTTAAAACATACTAGCAGGGACGAAACTACATACAAGAGGAGAGAGGTAATTCCCCCCCTCCTGTTTTAAAAAAAAAAAAAATTTCCCTTACAAGATTGAGATTCAAACCTAAAGTTAGTGATAATTTACAAACAACCTCAACCACTTTGCCCCCCTCCCTTTGTCATCTCTTTAATCAAATTTTATACCATTTTGCCCCCCTTCTCTATAGATCCTGGCTTCGTCCCTGCATACTGGGATATAGTGGGTAAAGAAGTTACTACTGCATGTATGTAATTTCTAAATGGTGATTTGGTGATGCCCGAATTGAACAAAACAAATGTCATAAAAGTCCTAAGGAAAAAAAAAATCTCAGAATATGTCTCTGACCTCCATCCTATATATTTGAGTAATGTGATTGATAAGGTTGTTTATAAAGAAATGAGAATTGGTTGAAATTTGTAGTACTGCATATTATTTTAGACTCAAAGTGCTTCTATTCCACAATGCTTGATTACAGATAATATCATAGCTACTTATGAATTATTTTACACTCTGAAAAGGAAAACTCAAGGGAAAACTAGGGTTATGGCCTTGAGGATGGATATGAGAAAGGCCTATGATCAAATCGAGTGGGCATATTTACAGCTGATAATGATAAAAATTGATTTTGCGGAGGCATGGGTTACGAAGATCATGAAGGTGGTTACATCAGTTTCATATTTTTTGGTTGTGGAGATGATGAATTTGGTCCTTTGGAGCCTAACAGGGGATTGTGATACGGTGACCCAATGTCACCCTATTTATTTATTTTATATACTGAAGGTTTGTCAACTATGTTAACAAAGTTACAAGTGCAAAGGCGAATCCATGGTTCGAAAGTAGCAAGGGGTGCAATGTTGTTGTTGCATTTATTTTTCGCTAATGATTTTCTATTTTTCAATAAGGCAACTGTTCATGAGGCGATTTAGTTGAATTATTACCTTAATTTGTATGCGTCAGCCTCCAAATAATAAACTAATTATGCAAAATCAATTGAAGTAGCTACACGCATCTCGATTTGTCAAGCTTCGGGCGTGCATACTACCAGAAAAGTATCAATTTAGTTACGAATTTAAGAGACGGATAAAATTTTCATCTCTAACGTTAAAATGTAGAGACAATCTAAAGACAGATGAATTAGGTAGTCTCCTTTGAGTCAAATTTTCAATATTTGAAGCGAAAATTAGAGACAAATTTATATGACTCTAAATTAGAGACAAAATAGTAAGAAAGTCACCGTAACCATTTTTAGATACAGATAATACATAACTAATTTCTCACTGATTGCAATTTTTATAAACATATTTTGGAGACGGTTAGACTTATGTCTTTAATATTTATGAATTTGGAAAGATTGAAAATAGAAACTGAAGTCAGATACAAAATTGAACATATATTGCATTTTTATTTTTGTTTAATGGTGGAAAAAGTAGCCAATTTTATAAAAGTATTTTTTATTCATTGAGGGAAAAAGTGAAAAACAGTGAATGAAGAAATAATTTTTTTGATAAATTATTGCATTTAAATTTTGATACTTCTATTACTTTTGTTTTCATTTGTTTTTAGTTTTCTAATATTTTTTAATTGAGATGAAAATTTATTTATAAAGTTTGTTAGAATTGTTTTGTAAATTATCACGAAAATAAGTTATTTTATGTCATAGATGAAGATAAAAATAACAAAAAAGATAAGATTAGTAATTAATGATATAATAATGTAATATTATTTATAAGAAATGATATATACAATTGAAAACTTGAAAAATAAAAGCGGGCTTAAAATTGTCCTTAGGTCACAAAGAATAAGACCATTTAATTATTTTACAAACTGAGAAAATCAAATTAAATTTGTCTAATGAAATTTCTTATTTTTACAATAATATAAAAATTTTTTACCAAGTATTATTAGTTATTGATAAAAATTATTAGAAAATTATTATAATTTTAAATTTTCTCGAGTGTTTGGTGACTACATAAATAATTAAAAATAAATTTATCATAAAAAACGGTATAAATATAAATATTGAAATACATCATAATCTATATCCTTGCCTGGACTGACACTAGGATTTGAGTACCTATAAAGCTGAAAACACATGTAGTAACCCTTTCTTGATCTAAGTCCATTATTATATCATTTATTCAGACTTTTAAGTTTATTTACAATTCCAAAATATTACTATAATTGTGGAACTCTAGCTATACATAGGCAAGCAAGGTCCTTTCATAAGAATAAATCTAGTTGCTGGCGTGTAATGAGGTAGGGGGTGAATGCCTGAACTCGAATAATAATAAATATTATAAACTTAAGCACAAGATAGAAATGATCAGGTTGATGTGGCCTTTAGTACTATCACTTGAGATAAATATATTTAAATAATCACTTGACTAAAGTCAAAACATTTCATGTTTCATAACAAATAGATCACGCATCGTATCATTAACAATTTCACAAAAATGTTATTCACGCTTTCACAACAGAGGAATCCATCCCTCGTATATGGACCGAGGAGCTCATCCACCAAATATGGCTAAGATGCCATTAACCTTGTGGTTTCCTTTTACAATGCTTCAATTTGGCAACGCTTGTGAGGCAATGCTGGCAATTGGCTGCAAACGATTCGTCATTATTAGCTAAATTTTTAAAATCAATATATTACCCAACTTACTTTTGTATAGATGAAAAATTGGGATATAGACCGAGTTATTCCTAGAGAAAGTCTGATGGAGGCAAGATAGTTAATTCAAAAGGGTTCTTGATGGATTATTGGAAATGGTGGAAGGGTTAGAATATGAAAGGATAACTGGTTACCGAGACAACTAGAATTTCGTGTTCATTTAGCCTCTGCTGTGCTTGAAATGAGTTATTGGGATATTACCCTTATTGAATTTATTTTCGAGCCTCGTGAAGCTACGGAGATTTGCAATAGCTTTTACTCTGTTAAAACTTCTTATCACATTGCTTTACATTCAAAAATTTTGGGTGACATTGCTAGCTTGTATGTGCTCCCGAATAACGCCTCTAAGAAGCTCCTTTGGAAACAGGATGTTTCACCCAAAGTTAAACACTTTATGTTTCGAGTTTGTCAAAATTTACTCCCAGCTAAAGTGGAACTGATTCAGCAAAATGTTGATGTGGATTCTGTTTGTGATTGGTGTGGAGAGGAGGAAGAAACAACACTTCATATGCTCGTTAACTGCCTAGAATCTCAACGAATTTGGCTTTTGTGCCCACTTAGACTAAGGCCATCTTCGAATGCAGGGTCATTGTTGGGGTGGATCAAGTCAATTTCTGCAATTTTCAGCCTGAGCAGATGAAAATTTCGTTTATGTTGTCCTAGTCCATTTGGAGGGGGAGGAACGTGCTACTGCACCTACAAAAGAAGCTTAATGAAGTGTAGGTGGTGGGACAAGCTCTCTATGGTTTGATTACCAGGACAACAGCGGAGCCAATCGAGTAACAGCACTGTTGGCAAGAATGTTAGGTGGAAACCACCTGCAGAAGGTATTTTTAAAGTGAATTGTGATGCTGCGCTTGGTGCTGATGGGAGAATTGGCAATAGAGGCTGTCTCTTTTGCTATCTCAAAGGCCTTAGAGTTGGGATTCAGAGCTATTGAGGTAGAATCAGATTGTCAATCCTTGGTATTCAGCTTACGGATTTGAACAGTGTCAAGGTCAGATTTGGGTTCCTAATTGAAATTCCTACAAATATAAAAAAAAAAATCATAATGGTAATCTAATTTATTGAATTCCTAGTTGAAATTCCTTATTAAATTAATATTTCTAATTGAGATAATAATAGCAATTATTATATCTATTATTCTATATAATAATAAATAAAGGAATCAATAATGTTCTTTTAACTTTTTAATGTAACTATATGTAGGATTATCAAAATAACCAATCAAATAAAAAAAAAAAAATTTTTAGGAATAAAAGCAGAACTTTTATAAAGAATTGAAAGCTTTATCAGCTTTTACAAAAGACACAATGGAAGGGAAAACTAACTTGGCCAAATTATGGGCCACAACATTGCCTTCCCTGCGGAAATACTCAAATCCTTAGCACTCCTTAAAGCAAAAATAGCATCTTCAGATTCCGCCTCTGCTGGTTCAAGAGGACTAGCCCCTTTCCGAACGCCTGCAGCTAACACATCACCTTTATCATCCTGGACAACAGAACCGAATCCCACTTCGACTCCATTAGACACAACAGCAGCATCTGAATTAATCTTTACCCAACCTGGGCAAGGAGGGAGCCAAGAAACCCAATCCCGACAGCCAGTTTGAGATGAGAGTTCATTGCAGTTCAGGGACTGAAACTCAGTCCATGAGGACACAGCCAGCTCAATAACATGAACTTCATGCATTCTAAAGAACCAGTTTAAACAATCAATATGGAAGGCCATTTATCCTTATTAAAGTTGATCAGAATTTTCTATTCTAATTCAATGTTCTCCGCCCTATTCTTTTTTTTTTCCTCCAAGGAAACAAATAGCTAATATTATAAAGGAAAATCAGAAGAGAGTTACCAAAAGCTTTCTTGGACAGGTGCTGGACAATGGACAAACAATAGACATAATGGAAACTCATAACCAAAGACTTCTCCAACCGGAAATAAAATATTATATTAAATAGCTAATTCACTTCTTGCTTGCTTATATTAAAGAAAAAAAAAGGAGAGAATGGTAAATTCAACCCAAAAATAACACCTTGTATAAAGAACCAGCGGCTGAAATTGTATCAGACATATCATCAAACACTTTCTAGTCATACTAGAGCCACCCATTTATCAACCACTAAACCAAGGCCCAGTTTTTGTGCTTGTTTAATGTCGATTTCGAGGCAGAAGGTTATGCAACTGAACCACTAAGTACACATATTTTAACAACTAAATTGCTAATCCACATAAAACAGAGCTGTAGTATTTGATGGACGTGAATTCATGAAGAATGAGAGTTGACTGTCTAACAGAAACATTTATTAAAAAGGAAACATTAGTTCATCTCTACTTTTTCAAGCGACGAATGTGTTTTTTTTACTACCGAGTTTTCTTTAAGGGTGCATAAACACTGAATTCTTTAACTAAGATAAGAAGTATTGCAGGAGTCTGATGCAAATATTGAATTGCACAAAATAATGAATTCAACCGTCATTTTAAAGATTGAATTGCATAAAAAATAACATGTTTTTAAGACAAATTACAGTGGCATAACTAGAATCTCACTTCAAGTTTACACCTTGAGAACGTCTACAGCTGCTTAGCAGCTTCTGCACAAGCGGATCATCAGGCTTGTTCAAAATTAAATTTATCACCAACTCTGTGGTTGTGGCATCTGCAGAGAACCCCTTGCCAACCATTTCATCAATAAGTTGGTTTGCCATGTTCGAATCTTTATGCCGGAGATATCCTTGGATAATCACGTTATAAGACCAATTATTTGGTAAGCAACCATTCCCTTCCATTTTCCTGAAAAGCTTGAATGCTTCATCTAGTAATCCTTTTTTACAAAGTCCATTGACCATTATAGTATATGTAAAAACATTAGGCTGCAACCCTTCTATGGAAAGTCTAGAAAACAATTCCTTTGCATCTTTAACTTTTCCAGCTTTGGACATACCATCAATTACGATACTATAGACAACGATATCAGGCTTCAACGAGTTTTTCTGCATTTCATGAAATAGGGACAACCCCTCATCTAGACACCTATGCTTACAGAAGCCATCTATCAAAACTTTGTAAGTTATCAAATCTGGAGTATGGCCGCTAGCACACAAGTTCTTGAAAAACTTATATGCAGCCTGAGGGCTCTTTGCTTTACACAAGCCATGTATAAGAGAATTATAAGTGACATGGTTAGGAATCAATCCTTTGTTAGGCATTTCATCAAGAAGCCTCATTGCCTCATCTATCTTTTTTCTCCTACAATAACAATCAATCAAGATACTGTAGGTAACAACATCAGGTGTACAACCCTTGCTTAGCATCACGTCAAAAATTCCTCTAGCTTGATCCATTTGGTTGAGTAGACAATATCCATCCATCAACGAGTTATAAATCACAACACCAGGCTTTATTCCTCTTTGAATCATCCATTGGACTATGCCATGAGCTTTGGAAACCCTTCCTTCTTTACAAAGTCCATCAACCAATATATTGAAGCTAATTAAGTCTGGTGCGATGTTCACTTCCAACATTTTATGAAGCAGCATAGAAGCTTCCTCCCATTGGCCTGCCTTGCATAGTCCATGGAGTAAGGAGTTGTAAGTCACAATATCAGGCTTTATTCCTCTCTTAATCACCAATTTGACAATACCATGAGCTTTGGAAACCCTTCCTTCTTTACAAAGTCTATCAACCAATATATTGAAGCTAATTAAATCTGGTGCGATGTTCCCTTCCAACATTTTATGAAGCAGCGTAGAAGCTTCCTTCCATCGGCCTGCCTTGCATAGACCATGGAGTAAAGAGTTGTAAGTCACAATGCTCGGAGAGATGCCTTTACTCTTCATTTCCAAGAAGAGCTCTAATGCCTCATTAACCAATCTATCCTTACAAAGGCTGTCAATGATAGCATTATATGCAACCACATTAGGTTCACAACCTTCCTCTACCATTCTTCTCAGAACACCAAAGGCCACCTTGGTTTTCCCAATTTTACACAAACCGTTCACAATGACAGTATAGGTATAAATACTAGGTTGATACCCTTTTGCAACGATTTCATCAAATAATTCCACAGCTTCATCAAATCTGTCCTCCCTACAAAGCCCATGGATTAACGTAGTAAGCGTTATAATGCCAGGCCGAAAGCCAAGTTTGAAGATTTTCCCCATAAGAGAGAACCCAAAATCCACGCGGTCCAGATGGCAATAGCAATTAGTCAAAATATTCATAGAATAAATACCGAGAGAAATTCTAGACAATTCCATCTGTTTGTAAAGAGAAATGACAGTCGCATAATGTTTCATTCGAACAAGTGCAGATAATAATTTATTAAATTCCATAACAGGCGGTGAAGGATTACTATGAAGCATCAAATGGAAAGAAGCCAAAGCATCATCAATATTACCGAATGAATCAGATTTGATTTTACCTCTCGCTTGTGCACTGGTAGAACAACTGTAAGAAACGGAACAAAAAAAAACCATTAGCCGATGAAGCCGAAAATTAGTAAGGCATCTGCTGGTAGTTGAGATCATCTTGGATAATATCTGAAATTAAA
This sequence comes from Jatropha multifida, assembly GCA_948099535.1. Lineage (NCBI taxonomy): Eukaryota > Viridiplantae > Streptophyta > Magnoliopsida > Malpighiales > Euphorbiaceae > Jatropha > Jatropha multifida. The sequence continues at coordinate 25,350 of CANUEX010031391.1, read as the reverse complement.
GCGAAAGACCAATCTGGGATAGAGTTTTTGGGACAAATTTGATGATGGCTAGAAGGGATTTGCTCTCATTTAGTTTCACCCATTTAGAGAGAGGGGAATCGAGTGAGGGTGAAGAATATACGTCTCGCAGAAGAAAGCAGAAGTTATAAAAATTTATCTAATAACATTAGATCCTTTATTGGTGGAGAATTGTTTTTTCTTCATTTTTTATTAAAAAAAGCATGTAAATTATATCTTTTAGAAAAATTAAATGACACGAAAATTTAAATTGTTTATTAATTTAAAATTCTTCAATAATCAATCATCAAACATATGTAAACTTTACAATGTTTAGTTTTCTGAATGGGCGGATGTAAACTTTAATCAATAATCGAATTTATCTCTTTTTTTTTGTTAAACTAATAAAATATGTAAACATTTGAAAAAAAGTTTATTTGTTTATTTGATTTTTTTAGTTTTTAAATTTTTTACCATTTTGAAAATATTTCAAAAATTAAATAATTTATAATTAATAAAAGTTGAATTTTATTTTTCTTTTATATATAAAAAAGTAACATAAGTTTTTTCTAAAAAAAAATTAGTTTCTTTTTATTTTTTCTAATCATTCATTAATAAAAAGACAAAAAAAAAACACTGTATTTTTTCTTATTAATAAAAAAACTTGATTGATTAGTTTAGTGTATGGAGTAATCTTATATACAAGAAGTTAGGTTATACGGATAAGGAACTCGAGATATAAGAACGTATGCGATACGATAATTTTAAAAAAAGTAGAACATTCACACGCTTGAATTCCAAAAATGAGGTTTACCACATGCACATATCTTGCTGTTTCTACATCTAGAAGCCAAAAATCCAACCCTTGAGCATATTGGCCTTATAATAATTGTAGAAATACCTGATGAAAGTATTGACCCTGATTGATATAATGCTATCAAGAAATTCACCTTGTATGTTCAATGGTAGATGTACCAAGTATTTTCTAAAAAAATTCAATGAACAAACAATGTTGGATGCAAATGGATTCCCAATGCATAGGAGGATGAATATGGCCTTAAAAGTAGAAAATAAAGGGATCTTATTAGATAATCGGTATGTAGTTCCATACAACAGAAACTTAATTGTGAAATTTGATGCCCATATTAATGTCGAGCTATGTAACTATTCAATGTCCATCAAATATTTGTTTAAATATATCCATAAAGGATATAATCGAGAAATTCATGATTCATAGCTCCTGTAGTGAATTTAAAGCAAATTGACCTTGTATATTGAATGGTAGATGTACCAAGTATTTTTCAAAAAAAATTCAATGATCAAACGATGTTGGATGCAGATGGATTCCCAATGTATAGGAGGATGAATACAGCCTTAAAAGTAGAAAAGAAAGGGATCTTATTAGATAATCGATATGTAATTCCATACAACAGAAACTTAATTATGAAGTTTGATGCCCATATTAATGTCGAGCTATGTAACTATTCAAGGTCCATCTAATATTTGTTCAAATATATCCATAAAGGATTTGATCGAGAAATTCATGATTCATGGCTCCTATGGTGAATTTAATGCAAATTCACCTTGTATGTTGAATGGTAGATGTACCAAGTATTTTCTAAAAAAATTTAATAACCAAACAATGTTGGATGCAGATGGATTCCCAATGTATAGGAGGATGAATACAACCTTAAAAGTAGAAAAGAAAGGGATCTTATTAGATAATCGGTACGTAGTTCCATACAACAAAAACTTAATTGTGAAGTTTGATACCCATATTAATGTCGAGCTATGTAACTATTCAAGGTCCATCAAATATTTGTTCAAATATATCCATAAAGGATCTGACTGAGTAGTTGCTACTGTTGAATCTATTGACAATTTTAAAGGGATTGACGAGATTAAGACTTATTTGGACTCTAAATACATATCAGCTACTGAATCTTACTGGAGAATCTTCCAATTTGACATACATTACAAAGAACCAGCTGTAGAAAGATTGCCATTTCACCTTCCAGGAGAGCATACTGTAATATTTGAAGAAGATAGTTCATTGAATAATATTCTGAATGGACCAAGTATAGAGAAAACAAAGTTCACTTAATGGTTTGATGCCAATAAAAGATATAATGATGCAACACAATTAACTTATGCTGAATTTCCAATATATTGGGTGTAGAATGGAAAAGACAAAGTTTGGACAAGGAGCAAAGCTGGAAAGATGATTGGAGGGATCTATTTTGCACATCCTTCAAGTAGTGAATGATATTATCTAAGGATGTTATTGAACATTGTAAAGGGTTGCGCTTCATTTGAAAGCATTCACACTATAAATGGAGTATTCTATCCAACTTTTAAGGCTGCATGTTATGCATTGGGAGTTTTGGATGATGATAAGGAGTGGAATGATCGTCTTGCCGAAGCAGCAATATAGGGAACTGGAAATGAATTAAGGCATCTATTTGTAATGATACTTCTACATTGCCACGTGGCTGATGCACGTGAGCTTTGGAAATTTAATTGCACAATTCTACCATAAAATATTTTTAAGGCACAAAGAAGAAGACTTCAATTTCAAGGTCTACAATTATCAGTAAAACAAATGCGAAATTATGCATTGTGTGAGATTGAAAACATCCTTCTAAAAATGGTAAAACATTAAAGGAAATTGATGGGATGCCTCTTCCAGATTCTTCCCTGATAAGAGATGTGGGTAATCGACTGTTTAACGAAAAGCTTAACTATTATTCCAGTCAATTTAAACACATGCATGAAGAATTATAGATAGCTCTGAACAAGTGTCATAAAACGGCATATGAAGCTACGATCGATTCTGTAGCTAATGAGAGGGGAGAACTATTTTTCATCAATGGTCATGGTGGAACTGGAAAGACATATTTATGGAAAACAATTGTCTCAAAGCTTAGGTTAGAATAAAAAATAGTTTTGCTAGTTGCAAGTTCAGGTATAGTTGCCCTTTTGTTGCCAATGGTAGAACAACCCATTCATAGTTCCATATTCAAATCATCTTGTGAAATTCGACATGGAACCCAATTAGCCGATCTACTTTGTAAGACATCTCTAATCATATGGGATGAAGCACCAATGGCAAATAAATTTTGCCTTGAAGCTTTAGATAATTGTTTAAGAGATATTCTTCAATCAAGATATGAAAATATCAATGATAAGCCTTTTGGAGGTATTACAATTGTTCTTGGAGGTGATTTTGACAAATACTCCCATTCATCCCTAAAGGTAGAAGAGCAGTATTGTTGATGCTTCACTCAATTCATCTTATTTATGGCAGTCCTTTAACATTTATGAGCTTAAACAAAACATGTGACTTTCAACTAGACCAGCTGGTGATTTGGAAGCTCATAAAATAGCAACTTTTGATAAATGGTTATTACAAATTGGGGATGGGACATTATATGATCATGAAAAAAAAGAATTAGTTAAACTCCCCATTGATATGATCTTGGAACATGATGGAGATCCTATAAAAAGCATTATGCAAGCTATTTACCCATCACTTCAACAAAACTACAGAGACTTTGCTTATTTGAAAGAGAGAGCTATCTTAACACCTAAAAATGAAATAGTCTACTAGATAATGAATTTATTATGGAGCTATTACCAGGTGAAAGAACTACATATTTAAGCTCTGATAGCATTTGCAAAATTATTGCGGCTGCAAATGATGAGGATATGTTATACACAACTGAGTTTTTAAACAGCTTAAAGTTTTCAGGAGTTTCAAATCATGATGTATAATTAAAAATCAGTGTTCCTGTCATGCTTCTTAGGAATCATAACCAGACAGAGGGTCTATGCAATGGAATAAGGTTAATTATAGAGCATCTTGGTAAGTGGTCTGTAACTTCATTGATCCTTTTAGGAATAAATATTGGCAACAAAGTGACAATTCCACGAATTATAATGTCTCTTAATGAATCAAGGTGACCATTTAAATTAAAAAGATGGCAACTTCCATTAGCTCCATGTTTTGCTATGACGATTGATAAAAGTCAAGGACAGTCACTCAACTGTGTCGGATTATTCTTGCCAAAACAAATCTTCATACATGGTCAGTTATATGTAGCTTTATCATGAGTCACTCGAAGAGAAGGATTAATTATATTAAATGCTGATGAGGAATTGGAAGACTGAAATACCTAAAAATTTTAATTTCAAAAATTATTTATTAAATTTTAATTCTAAAATTTTAGTTAGTAAATTTAAGCCATGTAATATTTAATCAGATCTATAAACCCATTTGGTTTGCTGAAAATCGATTAAAAATCAAATCAACTTATTGAATCGAACCAAACCAGTTCGAATCAAACTGGAATGGTCTAGTGGCTTCTAGAAAGCCTATCACAGCTTTTTTTCCCCTCTCTTTCCCTTCCTCTATGCGCCATCTCTATCTTCCTCTTTCTTTCTCTCCTTCTCTTACAATCTCACCACCTTACCCTCTCACTGAGCCGCCAAGACCACCAACAGCAGCAACGCCACCGCCAGTAGCTCCTCACGCCAGCAACGTCGTCTTGTTCTTTGCACTGTCCCAGGCGAGTTAGCGGCATCCTCAAACCGATCATAGCTCCTCGAGCCGCGTGCATAGCGGGTTCAACCGCAGGTCTTGATCGCTGTTGCACCTTGCATCACCGCCTGAAGCCGGTCAACTTGAGCCACCATCTCCAGACATCGCCTGATGCCGTGCGATCTCAGCTGTTTTTCCTCGTGATTCTATCTTGATGGCGGCTCTAAGACGCGATCTGAGTGTAGCTGCTCCATCTTTCGACGCCATCTCTATTTTTGGTGCTTGGTTCCGGTGACCTCCAGTGATTCCTTTGGTCCAATTGTCCCTCTGGCCAATATTTTTGACACAGCAATTATTTTTATTAAGGTATTGAAATCAATTAGTAAACTATATTATTTTGAGGATGATTAATTTAGATGATTTTGTGATTTTTTTAGTAGTTGATTGATTTAATGGAAGAATTTAAATTAGTCGAAGATTAATTAATCATGGGTTTTGATAAAAAATAAAGGTTGAAGGATTTTGATTAATTATAAATTAATTATAGTTAATGCCAAAATAAATTATTGTTTGTTAGAAAGGACGCTAGAATATGAATATATTTTTAAGGACGCTAGAATTAAAAAATTTAGTTAGTAGAAAGGAATATGCTTTGATCATTAAGAATCAAACGAGGTAAATGAATAAAATAATTGAAGGATATTTTGAGATTGAAAACAGGTTTAAGCAAAAAAATTATTCAATAGTGAATTATATTATTAATATAAAATATGGTGAGTTGATAAAAGTATTAATTTTAAGGTTAATATAAAATATTATAATTGCATTGAAGGATTATTATAAGTTATATAGTCAATTATAAATTATTATTGTGATAGTTGAATATTTAGATAATTAATTATCGATAAATAGCTAATATTGGGTGTTGTTAGATATATTGAATTATTATTATTTGAAGCTGAGTTATATTGAAATTAAATAGACAGTTATATTTTTGAGGAAAATACTACTTTAATTATAACGGGATTAATATTTAAATAGATAAATAAAAATAAATAAGAAATTTATTGAATTAATTCTTTAAATTTCTTAGTTAAGGGATTTATCGTCTGATTATATCTCCCTTTATTATATATATCTTTTTAAATTGATCGAGTTACTCTACTACTTTTTTAAGTCAGAACTTAAAGTAAAATTGAAATATCCTACTAATACTGTGGATAATAATAATAAATAGTGCATGATATACATTTTCATATTATCATAATTTTGTTGATATATTATATCATTACATATATATTTTTATATCAAATCATATTATATTTAATGATCCTATATTTATAATTTATAATTGCATAATGTTCGTTGGTCTAGTGTTTTGCAATTGGATTAATCGTTTGATTAAATGTGTTGTTGTATGGATTGCGTTATTTGTGTGGATTGGGGTGAAGTAGGTCACCATGGGTTTGTGAGGACAGTTTTCGATACTGTCGGCCATGTATGAGGAGATTGGCTCTCCCCTGTGTATCTGATGGTATATTGATACGATAACCACAGGGTGGCATCCTGATAGTATGAAAAGATAAGAGAGCATAGAAAAATAATGAGAGGGCTAAGAAAAATAATGAGAGGACTAGTCAAGCAAGGATTAGACCGGTCGACCACATAAGGAGGATCGACTCCCTAGTGCACAAGTATGAGAGGATGAACCATGTGGGCGGATGGCTCATCGGGGGTTTCAGTGATACCACAGACTAATTTTCACGTGATTGATTAATTAAAAATGAAATAAGTGTGATTGCTGATATTGTGTCATATGCATGATTGACAGTATGATCAATTCAGTGATTAGAGATGCATTTTGCGTGATTGTCTGGTTATGCATTATTTATTATTATTCACTGAATTTGGTGAAACTCACTCGTCAAAAATTTTTCCAGAAAATATAAGTATTGTTGATCCATAAAAGACTCTACTTCTTTCTCCATAGAGATTCAATATTTAAATCTAGTTTAAAAATGTTAGTATGAACTATATGTTGTATTTGAAATATTTCGTCTTTTTATTTGGTTCCACAGTTAGGATGATAAATTGATAAATTGATATTTTGATATGTAAAAATTATTGTGTGCTAATAAATAATCTGTGGAGTATTTTCTGAAATTTAGAGAAACTATGACAGGAAAAGTTTGAACATATTATGACCGTTGAATTTTGCATAAAATGTATTTTTATTAAATGAGTATGAGTCTGAGCTTCGAATTAAATGTGATATTGAAACTAGGTCAAGATTATTGATTGATTGTTGAATAATGTCATAATATAGGTTTATTGTTTCCAAAGTCTAATGTTAGCGGTGTAACACCAACCGCCCAATTCCAAAGAATTAAATTGCAGATGCCACATTCAGTGTCGGAGTACCGTCTTATGCCACCAAATAAATCCGAATTATATATTAGAAGTGAATAAGTTGTTTCAGGGAAGCGAGCAATATTTTAATAATTTTTTTTTTAAAAATAAATAAATAAAAATTAGGGAAAATTCTATGAAAATTTTGCAAGAGTCCCCCCCCCTCCCCCTAAAAATAAACTTGTCTCACAAGGAAAAACAAAGCACTTCCAATATCGACCTCTAAACCTCAACTTTAAATTATTTCAACGATTATGCACCATTTCTAGAGATTATAATAATTCTATTGACAACCAAGGTAATATTTCACCATTTAAGATAACTAAATATGTCATCATTCATATACCAAACAAATAATCAAAAAATAATACTAAATCGGTCACCAATTTTACTAAAAATTTATTCAAATACTTGCAACTTCAATATCATTCACAAGAGTCTATACATGCCATGATTTACATTAATATATATGTCCTACCCAAAATGCTAAATCTACTCTGATGCTCTCTTCTGGTCCCGATAGGTGTACTCCGCTCCTAACCTGCGCATGATAAAAATCAACGCGCTGAGTGAAAGACTCAATAGTGCTAAATATTTATAAACTTAAAATATCCAAAGAACACCAAATAAATAATTTCAAACAATACATTTTTTTTAAAACACCGAAATCGTATTAATTAAATCCAAATATTTGAAAGATCACAAGAAATTCACAGTTAAAAATTTATACCAACTCAAAATAAATAAGAAAATATCGTAAATGTCAATATGTTTTCCGATTTCAATATAATAAATTAAAATTCTCATTTTCATTTTATCTAAAGCTCATACCGATACCGAAAGAATGTAAGTAGAATCGATCGTGGCCTGTGAGAGCGCCATCCACCAATCACATAATCATGGCCTGTGAAAGCGCCACCCACCAATTACATAATCGTGGCCTGAGGCCACTGTGGTCTGTGCAAGCACCACAATAATAAGCGCGTTCGCCTATTTATAAGGGCTAATAACCCTAGCATATGATTATAGCTCTACCAATAATACGGGTTGATAACCCGAGCATGCTCATATATCAGAACAATCTCATCATACCACATGTCAATCACGTATGATAGAGCTTAGAATAATTAAATTCTTCCATAAATAATCTCATTTCTCCTTCACCATTCCTTATTTAATTCATTTAAGAATTAACATTTATTATTTCAAAAATTCATTTATTAACAACTTGTAAAACATTCATCAAAATTAATTCATGTTTCAAATAAAAACCTTTCTTTTATAATACTACCTTAAAAAGTACTAATTTCCAACTTAAACCACCTCTCAAATCATTTAATTCATTTTTCAAAACCAGTAACTATAAAACTCGATTTACCCTTTTTAAAACCTTCTTTAAGTCATGAAAAATACTTAAACATTAGAATTCAAATTCAAGCTTAGAACCACTACCAAGTTACTTATTCTTAATCTCATTTAAATCAAAATCAAGCTTACAAAAAAATTAAAGGAATCAATATGTCCTTCATCTTGACATATTTCAGCCACTCCTCAAAATCAAGGGGGAAAATGATTTCTTTCCCAATTCATTTCATAAATCACAAGAAAATATAGCTCAAAACTCATTTACAATCGTAGGAAATAAAAAACAACAACAAAAATCAATGCCCTTCCTTAGAGGAAAGTTCGGCCATTTAAGAGGGGAGAGGGAGGAGAAGTTCCTCTTCCTATTCAAGCATTTACATATGCTTAAAAATCATATAAAATCATATTAAAACATCCAAAACGTCAATTCCCAACACAATTCACAAATTTATCGAAAATCATTCAAAATCTCAAAATTTACAACTTAAAGAAAAAGAAAGAGAAATTGAAATATTAAAGCACTAACCTCTCAAACAAGCTTAAAGAAGCTTAAAATCTCTATTCTTGGACCTTCTCCTTGCCTTTGCTAGAGGGTTCTCCAATCTCTTCAAAGTAGGAGAAAAAGACATTAAACCCAAAATTACTCATAAGAAAATGAAAGAGCATGATTTAATGCATAGATTCCATGGCTAATCCTAAAATTATACTTAATAAGTCACAAAACCCAAGAGTTACAACTTACCTCCTTTAATGGCAACTTCTAATCCAAGGCTTAAGAACTCCAAATTCAACCTTCTACTAATTGATTACTATGGTTTAATCAAGATTTTATGATTTAATTAGGTTATTTGGTAGTGATTTGTGGTGAAAAAATGAAAGAAAATGGAGAAGAAGGAGAGCTTGAAGTTGGCGTCGAAGATGGAGATGGAAGGAGAGAGAAGGTGCTGATGGATTAAGTAGCAAAATCAAACTTTGCTTCCTTGGTTTATGCTAAATCAATGGCCATGATCAAGTCTTAGGTAATCTCATCCAATGGCTCCAAATATTTATCAAATAATTCATTTTCAAATATTATTTAACTCCTCAAAAATAATTCACCATTTATTCCTCAATATACCATAATAAAAATAATATTCCCTAGTTGCTGCAATTCTCCGAAAATATTCATGAAATATTCCCTACCCACCTAAAATATGCAAATATGTTCCAAAAATATTTATTATAATATTAGACACATGTGGTAATTTTTTCGGGCCAAAATAATACCAAGTCTCGGACTGATGGTACTATTCACAGACCGGTAAGCACTATTACCGACACCGAAAAAGACTTTGAAAAATGGACCGTTACAAATAGAGACAGATTTTGATAGTTTAGGCTTACTACGAGCCTTAGGGGCCTTAAACTTACCTATGTTCTAGTGTCGGTTCAGCCCATGAATTTGGGTCGTGACAAAAACTCAACATTAGTGAAGAATAGTTTTCAAGGAAATCTTTCAAAATATTTGTGCAACAACTTCAACATGAAAAATGTACTTATAAACTCAGTTTTACCATTGTTTTATTGTTAACATATATCATTATAAAAGAAATCATTATGAAGCTAATAGTTTTATTAAGTTTGATAGCAATGATGTTTTTTTAATTTTTTTAAGTTACTAAAGAAGTGTTACAACAATTATACAAAGCAGTTTAATAACATATTAAATTTTATGAACATAAATTCACATAAATCTTTCTATTCGTGGAAATTTTACAGGTTGTTGGCTATTATAATGCTTCACATTACAAAATAAGATACATTTCCATAGAAAATATGCATACACATTCGTTTTTTTTTCCTTGCTTGCTATATTTCTTTTCAATTAAATCGGGAATTGCTTTTGTCTATTGTATGACCCTATATTTCTTTTTATCTTTTTCATATTAACTCTTTCATTGCATTACTTGATTTTATTACTCTATTATATATTAATTTTTGTTCCTTTTTCCTGTTCTTGCATCTGGTTATTTTTTTTCTAATTTATTTGAACTGTATTCTTTATTTTGTGATTATTTGCCCATTGCACGAGGTGTCTTTTTGCCTTGCTATCAACAGTGAAGACATCAAAATGTAACCTCTCTCTTTTTTTATCTTTTTCGTTTCAATCCTTACCCTCCAAGTTAAGCCTCTAATTTATCTGATTTTATTATTTCGTACATTGTAATTTTTATTCATTTTTCACTCTTTATCTTTAGATTGTTTTCTCATCTCTTATCTTTAGCCTCTAACAGACGCTTTGAAAATCTTTATTTTGTTTTTTGGCTGAATTTTCAGTCAATTTGTTGATTTTATATATTTATTTTTGAGTTGTAGTAATATTATAGTTTGATATACATTGTTGTTTTTTTATCATTTAATTTGAAGTATGATAATTACAATAATGATGGTACAAATCCAAAAGAGATGTATTTATTTTCTATTTTATCAATTTTCTCGATTTTCTGCTAATTAATTTTCATAATCATAATCAGTTCATACTCTCCCAATAATAAGCAGATATCCAGTTATGAGCGAGATGTTATTAAACTCTGGAAGGCCTATCTTCTTTTCACTTTGTGAATGGCGAGCAAAAATTTTTTATTTATCACCTTTTAAGGTCATTAATGCTAAATTGCTATAATGAGCAGTATTTCTGCTTCAGGGGATAAGAAGACCCTGCTACTTGGGCTGCTGCTATCGGAAATAATTAGAGAAAAACGAGAGATATTTCTGATAATTGGCAAAGGTTAGATATATCTTAGTCTATCTTTTATTAAACTTTATATCTAATAACTTAATTATTTTTAGTAGCATGATTTCTCACGAGGACACAAACGATCGATGAGCATCTCACGCTGGACTAAGAGGTTGGAATAGTATAATTCATTCACAAAATCCAACTAATTCAAATATATATGATATTGGATTTTTTTACATATGTGTATCATCTTTAATTTTTATCATCGAATGATTGAACTCCTTTGCTATCAAATTTACATTTGCATTAATAATTATTGATGATAGACCCTGATATGATTGAATTTTAAAATGGAGGCATGACACTCGAGGAGTACCAATCACATTTCAGCATGTGGGCATGAGCAGAGCTTATATATATCAATCAATACATGAAAAAGATATTTGGTATCTATTTATTTTTTAGTTAGATATATAATGTCATATTTATATATTTCTACACACACACACACACATATATATATATATGCTCCTCTTCTAATTGGGTGTGATATTCGATCAATGAGTAATGAGATGTATGAAATATTAAGCAACAAGGAAGTTATTACTGTTAATCAAGGTATTATATGAAATTACTAAAGAGATTGTAAATGGTTTGCTCCTTTCAATTAAACTAATTGCTTAAAAAGATATTTATGGATAGATAAACTCGATTTCAAGGGAAAAAGGATAAAGTTGATGGGAATCTAAAGGTTTGTCTGTCTTCTACATTTTGATTTCCATTTGGTATATATTTTGGTTTAATGAGCATATATGTCTGTGTGTGTTTGTGTAGAGATTTGGGCTAGTCCTCTTGGTGATAGAAAAGTAGCAGTTGTATTGTGGAATATAGGTTGTTCTAAGTACTAAGTTGATTTGATTCTTCCTTCCAAAACTAGAAGGTATGATAATGATAATATATAATATAAGCTCTTTTTTTTTGCCATAGTTGTCTTTTCAAAATAACATTTTCAACAAATAAAATGATTCATGTTTTGAAAGCATTTCTTATAACTAAAGCCATGAAAATCATTTTTGCTAATGTTTCCTTTATCTGGCCAATTTTGATAGGAAAAGAGAAGTACATATGTGGAACCCTTTTCATGACAGGTTTTTCAGAGCCAACTGGTGCAAGAAACTTATTTTATCCAAAAGTTGCTTTAGAAGAGAAAAAAAAAGACATGGAAAGTTATTTTAATGGCTCACAATCTACCAATGTTCTTGAGCAAAGACATTTATCTCTAGCAATATTCTCCAAATCAATGTGTTGGACAATTTAATTTGGGCACATGCAATCCATTCCTGTTCCCTTCTATCAAACCCTCAACCAGCCATGGCACTCTAGATCACTTAAGGGGCTGGACCAATCGAGCACGCCCTGGGAAGACCTATTCTTCATCAGTGGCACCATAGAGTGGCCCAAGTCATCACTATCATCACCACTCTAACCATTTGTTTGGGAAGTGATACACTCAAAAAAGTGATAAGGTTCATGCAGCACCAGATGAACTTGACCAACCATTATCAGTTGCCAACCTTCCTTCTTCGTCAGCGAATTCTGGTAAGACCATTGAGGTATCTTTTTCTCCATCTAGGTGAGCATGGAACATGGTCTCTTTTTATTGTTTGTGAAAGCATTCCTTCACGTGCTCATTCACTCAGCTCGATATCGGTAAATAAATAGAAAATCGAAAATGAAATTTCTTAAAAAGGTTTCCTTAAACTAGGCTCTCTTGCATAGTAGCCTACCTTTGGTCTCAGGTTCATTACTTGTTAGAATAGAGCTAACCCTGGCTGTGATCAAGAAGTGTACAACTAATTCTAGTTTCAGGGTCGCTAAATATTGTCAGCGTAGCACACATACCTAATTCTCGCTTCTCAAAAGGTCTTGCATCTTCACATCAAGTTGATGAAGAAAGATAAGATGTTCAGTAAGACAGGAGACAATGGACTGCTCTTAGATTAGAACTCTCGAGATGAAGAAGAGAAAGAAAGATGTTGGGGAGCCAGGGAATCTCATCTAACACCCTTATCTGCCCTTGGAAGAAAGGTAGTAAAGAAATGCCAAAAGGAAGGTATGATATTGGTGTTCCCATCATATCTTGAGACAGAGGAAGCTAAAAACAATACTTAGTTGGGGGCTTAGGAGCCTAATATACGTCCTTTGTTCTATTTAGATTGATGGTTGCATTATTACACATACTCCTTAACTCACTAGCCTAATTTACCTATTTTTATGAGAATTAATAAATTGCATTGCGTAAGAGAGGAACTAGTATCAGACTTAATAGCCTACAGTTGGACTTACTAGTTTAGGTTAGGCAAAGGAATCCCTAGTTGATTCTCTGGATCATCTGGTTTATTCTTCTTGGCTAACAGACTAGTCTCAGTGTAAGACAATTGTCTTAGAAAAGGGGAATCTTAGAATAAGAGTTTTTTTGGTAAGCAAGCTAGAACTAAAATAAAACTCTTTGCCTTATACTGAATTCTATCCCATCAATGCCATTTTCAATCTGATTCCATTAAGAAAAAAGAAGCTGTTTATGGGAAATGCTAATCCTGGTGGAATTTCCTTGGGTTGGAAAAAAGAGGCGACGAGAGGTGCTAACTCGGCTACCAATAGGGTAGGATGGACAGTACGGTTATAGGGTTGAATCCTTGCACCATTCTTGTGGATCATCTGGTGTGCTTAGAGTATGATGGGAATAAGAAGAATAAATAAATATTAACGGGATATGGAAATCATTGAATTCGGGAAGGCCTAGCCTCCCTTCGGTTGAGATATGAAAGACCTCGAGATTCACTGAACAAAAATCGAAACCTTTTTACAAAACTCAATGAGCAGAACGCTTCAGAATGGGATCAAAGCCCGACAAACCCATCATAGCTAAACTATTGTCCTTAGTCGACTCCGAAGTTATTCAAGGATCTTTCTTCAACAAGGTGGAAATTCTCCCCATAAGGCAGACTAAGGGTGTATCTCACATATAATATACAGAAGACTCAAAGAAAGAAAGGATGTTCATCTTCTATCTCTAGTGAGAGTTCAAGATGCTATGATCGAAAGCGTTCACCCAGAGTGCTTAGCCTTGAGTGGTTTAGATACAAGCAAAGCTAGTTACTGGATGCAATTACGTTAGCCTTCTCAGAATTATATCAATTAGAGGATTACGCTCCTTCTCATTGAGTCTGCCATTCCTAAGTAAGCTCTCTGTCTAATCATTGAGCCCGCATTCCAATTCGGTCACTGTTCGGATGGTGTTCACCTGACCGTTTACATGCTATTGTAATCGGCATGCTTCTTTATCAATTTAGGTTAGCGATTTGCTCTACTTTAGATCTCTCTTGTAGATGCGCTTTTTAGCTGCTATCTTTGATTTGATTAGAAAACTCATCTAGGGATTATAATGGCCTCTATATCCCCCTTACCAGCTTATAGGAAGGAAGTCACTAAGAGACTAGATTCATTTAATTTGATTCTCTTTCTTACCTTTTACCTGCAGCAAAGAGCTCTTAGTCTACTCGAAGGAAAATAAAGAGGATATAACAATCCAGTCAGAGGGAAAAGGCGGCTGTGAACTAGGATAGGAAAGGATTCACTCTTTGCCTGTCTGGTCTACCTGATTGGGAGTTAGCTAGTCTATTCAATCAGCTAGCTATCCCATCCCTAACATTCAAGGTGGTTGGTACTAGCTCAATTTCACAGTGATTACTTTGATAAGGTTTGTGATTGTCCCATTTTCAAAGCCGTAAAAAAATACTCTTTTGTTCATTGCCTTGATTATTATTATTGTTATTATATATTTTTTTAATATTCATCTATTTTCTTATTAGTAATGACAAATGGGAGATTTGTGAGTGTGAGACATATACCTCTAACTAATACAGACCAGTCCAGGATGTCAATGACCTATTTTACTGTACCACCTTTGAATGTCAAGATCACAACACTACCACAGAAGATTTTAGCTATTAACCAATACAAACCTTCAAGGTAAGTTGCAAGCTTAAGTTGCCAGCTATGAACCTGGCACAACACTATGGAACTATCTATCTAATTTCTTTACCAAAGCTTCGAAGAATGAGTACCTGTGCCAGTGATCTTCAAAATTTCTTTGCCAAGGAGCTCTTCATGCTAAAGCTCAAAGCCATATTGGGACCCTTTCCTTCCTGTCCGCTACCTTTTAGGCGATTAAACATGACAGAATCACTATCAAGATCATTGTCCACAACTTGGTTTCTCGATCTTTTATTTTTTGCCTTCAAATCCATTTTTGCTTTAAAAGCTTTTTAAGACAACTCATGTGTTTGTTTCTTCCCCAGCGTACAAACACAACAAGAAGTTTAAGGTAGGTTTCCTCAAAACAAAACAATAAAGTATAAGGTAGGATTTTAATAAACTTCTCTTGCGACAACCATCACGGACAAAGCAACAGTCATTATACATAATGAAAAGTTTGTGACCAATAGCATATTCTCCAGGAAGCAATTCACAAGCCCTCTCTCATTTTCATTCCCATTTTTTTTAGTAATTCACTTTTTATTTTTTTATGCATTTTAAAGAGTAAGTAGTCTCATTGTCATTTGTTATTAAACTGTGATGTGTTTTGCCTATTTATGAAAGATGACAAAGAAACTTTCTTATTATTTGTGTAATTGCAATTATATATTATATATGTGCATAATACATGGCTTGATATCAAGAATGGTTTACAAATGTTTATATATATACGATGAGTTTTTCTGTCACGCTCTGACTCCAACTACTAGAGCAATTGTCCGCCTTGGAAAACTTCTCAGGAGGTCACCCATACTAGGATTTTTGTCAAACTAGCACCCTTGACCCTAGAGTTCTTCCAACTCTCCAACTATTCCACCAAAAGGCGCCTCTAATGATTAGTTTTTCCCTTTTAAATATATGATCTGATTTATTCCTGTGTCCCGCATTCCACTACCCTAACTAGTCTGCCATCCTAGAAGCTCGCCAGGAGCTTTTTGCTCTACCTACCCTCTTAGGATCGCTTTGCCGGGTCGAGATGTCTCATTTTCATTAGCCAAAAAGTATATATACATTATTTTAATTGCTTCTCTTAACCTTTTTCATTTTTAATCCTTATTAAAAAAACAATGTGGTACATAAAAGTGTTATTTGTATTTTCTTTTGTATTTTATGTTTTTCGTTGGCTTCTTTGCATTCACCACTGTCCAATTTATTCAATATTTTCTTATATTTTCTTGACTAATTTTTAAATATACATGTTTATATTAAGCTTAATAATCAATCATAGGAGTAAAGATGAGCTTAATTTATTAATATTTTAAGATTTTAAAATATAAACATTTCCAATTGAATTTCAACCTGGTATTATAAATTAAAACTTTTTCTAAATAACAATATAATTTAATAATGAAAATTATTCAAGCAATTCATTACTCTCATATAATTCCAACTCTTTACTCTCTACATTTTTAATTTTATTTTTCTTTTGTATACAAAAAGTAACATAAGTTTTTTCCAAAAAAAAATTAGTTTCTTGTTATTTTTTTAATCATTCATTAATAAAAAAAGACACAAAAAACACTTTATTTTTTCTTGGTAATAAAAAACACTTAGTTGATTAGCTTAGTATATAGAGTAATCTTATATACAAGGACCTAGGTTGCACGGACAAAGAACTCGAGATATGAGAACGTATATGATAATTTTTTAAAAAATAAGACATCCACATGCTTAGGACACACTACACTAAATAAGTATACCACATTAATCTTTCAAATAAATAAATAATCATTTATAATCAATCATAAACAAAAATAAAAAATACTGAATTTCTTATTTTAATATAATTAGTTAAATTCTCAAAATTATTATTATTATTAAAAAATACATTAATAATGTGCATTTTTTATGCAGGTCATACAAGAGGATGTCAAAAGGGGTCATAACATGCGAACATACTTCGCCTATGAACCAAAAAGATTAGTTCATTAAGTTTATTTTCAATATTAGAGTCACTTACCTGATTGGCATATCTTGACGTTTCCCAAATTATTGTGTGTTTGCGGCTATGGTAGATATGATCTCTCAGGCTCATCGAGGAGTCTTGTTAACAAGAACCCCTCCACTTGCTGCATCAACCATCCTTACTTCCAAATCCAACATTCTTTCATAGAAATACTGAATCAAAGATTGTTTAGTAATCCCATGTTGTGGGTAGCTTGCATGAAGTCTTTTGAACCTCTCTAGTAATCGTGGAGAGTTTCTATGTCCTTCTGCTTCATGCCACTTATTTCCCTTCAAATCAAAGCCATTTTTTAGGCTGAAAAATATTTTTCTAGGAAGAGTTGGACCATATCGTCCCATAATCTGATTGAACTTGAGGGTAAATAGAACAACCATTACTTACTGACATCTTACAAAGAAAATGGAAATGCCCTCAACTTAATCTGTTCTTCTGTTACTCCTTGCAGTTTCATGCTCAAACAGAATGCATGGAATTCCTTCAAATATTTGTTGGGATCTTCATTCTCCAACCCATGAAAGATGGAAGTAGATGAATCAACCCTAACTTTAGTTTGAACACCACCTCCAGAGCTGGATAACAAATGCAAAGAGGTTGTTGATCCAATAGAGGTGTGTGTAGCTGTCTCACAGTTTGTTCCTCAGCCATTGCTTCTTCTCTTTCAGATTCAGTTGAAAATTTAGGTGTTGGTTTGTCTACAGGAGGTGTGGATGTCATGGAATTTTATTTCTTTCTCTATCTTGCTGCTTTCTTTAGTGCATGGGCTATTTTATCAATTTTTGGATCAAAGTTGACTTCAGCCTATTCAGATCTCGTGATCAAAATAACAAATCAGATTTAGATTAGTCCCCAGCAACGACGCCAAAATTTAATGGGTGTCGAGACTATAAAAAATAATTCCTACTCTTCCTATTCTATGTAATTTATAGAAGTTGTGAGAAGGGTCAAACCCTAAAGACTAATTTGGGTTGATTTTTTAATTGAAGACTAGTAATTAAATAATAAAATGAAGGGGAGGATTTTGATTATCAAAGTAGTAGTTGGAAAGCAACTAAGGTAACTAGAATGCAATAAAATAAAGGATTAAAATCAATGGAAGAAAAGATTCAGCCAAAGGTATTTCATAGTACAAAATCCTCTTGATTAATCATTGATACAGAGATCGTTCAATAATTCAAAAGACTGATAGGTTATAATCTTTGAACAAGCGTCTTCGATAAATCTTTTCAAAATATTATATTAAATAGACAAGCGCTAGAATAATCCTAACTGGCAAATAATCCTAAACAAGTGACAAAATTTAATTTACTAGCAGCAATAAAAACTATAAAGACCCTGTCCTACTTAACAAACTTAACAATCGAAGATCATTTAAATTAGTTTGTGAGTTTCAATAATATAATCTAAAAGCTTGATTTCAATCAAATTATATTATTTGCTACTGAGTCAATACCATTTAGACAATACAAATCTAACTTCATTGATAGCTATATGCATTCCTATTAGGTTGAACAATGGGCCCTATTGAACAAATAACAGGAAGACAAAAGAGATGAAGTTTCTCATCATATCCAAAAAACACACAAAATAATTGAAATTAAAGAAGAAAATTATCACATTAAGATCTCACAATGTTAAAGATTTCCTACTTGAAATCAACCTTTGATTGAAACAAAATAAGTTTAGCCACTCATGGCTATGAAGAAAATAAGGAATAATAAATCCTAAAGAGGGCTATTGCTATCTTTTTAAAATGAGAAGAGGGGAGAGATCTTTTTACAAACTTTAAGATCCTATATATAACGGAGGAAAGAAAACCTAAAAAATAAATATCTTTAGAAAATATAGATATTTAAATTGAGTATCTATCCTAATCCCTTAAATGGTGGGTCAGCTATATTTTAAATTTTTTTCTCGTAGCTGGCAAAGATTTCCAATAGCTCTAATCAAGTCCCCACTATGCTTACCCAAGCGTAAGTTCAAAACATCCATAAGACTTTATTCTGTTGTGGATCCGCCTCTGCAATGCTTTTCCAAGTGCAATTTCAAAACTTCTAGAGGGTTTTTTCTGCTTCAAATTGATCTCCTCTTATGCTTGCCTAAGTGTAAGTTCAAAACTTCTAGGGGTTTTCCAAGAATCTAGCTCCAACATGGCTTGCTTCATAAAAAACTCCAGAAATTGATCTCTAAATAAATTTAGCATAGCCTATTGAAAACATGAAAACCAAATGAAAATCCTCATTTTAACAAAAAAAAGTATCCATAGATAATATTTAAAGGATGTTTTATGCTAAATTAACCAGTTATCACTAGTTGTGTTAACTTGATAAGCTTCTTCAACACCTTATTCCTCTTTAAAGTCTCCTTGGATGGAAGTGGGTTGCTCCTTTTACTTCTTTTGCGAGTGACCAAAGTCCATCATTCATTTTCAAATTGATTCTCAGTAAGCTTATTACCCCCAGCAGTGCTCCCATCTCCTTGTAGCAAGCTGATTTTATTTGGCAAAGAAGTTTGATTTGGAATAGACACCTCAACTTGAATCATGTCCTAAGAGCCAAACCTTTTTATTTCTTTTCTTGTGGAGATCAATGATTCATCATCCACAATCGCTATCAAATTTGCATTTGCTTCCTCCTCATCAAAAGTGATGAAACCATTCTTTTACAAGTCTATGATTTTGTCTTTCAAGAAAAAGCACTTTCCAATTGAATGGCTAATTAGCCTATGATATTTGCAGTAGTTTGCATCATCCACCCAATTTGCTTCCTCTAGGCGCATCATCCCTAGCAATTGAATGAGTTTAGCTTTAAGCAGTTCATCCAATATGCTTGAAATGTCAACATCAGAAAAAGGATAGCTCTTTTCCTACCTCTCCTTCAAAGTGTCCTTCTTTTCTTTCTATTGGCTAAAAAGGTGTGGCCTTCACATACTGCTTTTTCTCAATCTTAGGTTGTAACTTGATTGGCACTATTGTTATAGCCATAGACTACTTACTTTCTGATTTGACAAGTGTTTTAGCGAATTTTTACACTCCTAGCTTATCTTTCCCCTTTCTTAGTTCTTGAACTAGGATATTTTGATTCCCATGATTAGAAATACTAAGCTCCATATCATGTGTCTGAGTAGCCAACATAAGCCCCAATGCATGGCTTTGATGCATATATCAATTGCTGAGGATTTCGATAGTCAATCTTTGTAACTCAAATTGAGACTTCTCCATCTTTCAATATAGTCAATGACAGATTCCTCCTTTCACTGCCAAGTAGCAGTAATTTCAATCATATTAACTATACGTTTGGTGTTGTAGAAGCAATTGAGGAATTCCCACTCTAGTAGTTCCCAGCTATAAATAGATTTAGACTTGAGATCCGTGTACCAATGAAAGGTGTTTCCTTTCAAGGATCAAATGAATTGGTTGATGATCAGATTGTTGTCTGTGCCAGCACTGTTGCAAGTTTTTATAAAGTGGGCTGCATACTGTCATGGATTTCTCTTTCCATCAAATTGTTGAAATTTGGGAGGTTGGTAATTTGATGACATCTTCATCATGTCGATCCTCAAAGTGTACATCTTTGAGTATATGTATGAAGGCTACATCGTAGTCTCTACCTGATCTTTCAAGGCTTCTTTAATTAGCTCCTTTAGTTGAATATTTGAGATCGAGTCATCAGTAGTAAGTTTGACATATTTTTCTATGGTTTCCCTTGATGGTGTCTCTTTTGGTGGTGTAAACCCTTTCGACGCAGATTTATCCTTTTCAAACATCTGACTTTTTCCAGTCTTGTTATCTAACCTATTCATGAGATAAGCAATTTTGTTAACTCTCTCCTGAAGAGCATGATTGAGGCCTTATCGTTGCAACTTCAGAGCATCTAGTTCTTCTGCTAATGTAGTTTCAATCATCATAACATATATGACATTAGAAGAGCTCCTTGTTGAAGCAGTTGACCACTTTTGGGAAGCACTTTTCTCAACAGACTCCACCCAAATTAGTGAAGCAACAACAACTTATTGAGGCAAAGGAGTCGTCTTCACATAAATTTCAGCGATGGACTTCATCTTGATATTTGCATCAGGACTCGAGTCAATGGTAAATCTTACATTGAGAGAATTTAAAGCATTAGTTTGTGTGGCTTTTGAGGTGATAATGATCTTCCTTGGTGCCATTGAATCTTTTCGCTGATTTGTTGAAACTCTAAGAGTTGCAAAGTGAAGATATGAGAGGTAGAGAGGTCCAACTGGGCACGCCAGAAATTTGTATGCGTAAAATTTGTTCCTAAAAATTAAGAAACAAAAATACAAAAAAATACAATTGGTATTTATGATAAATAAGTGGATACCATCTCTAGTGTGAAATCTCCTACTATGATGAAGATTATCATTTGATTCTTCTCTTTGTTGTTGCAAACACAATTCAAGGGTTGAAGCGACTTAATCTTGAATATGATTCAACGGCCGAAAGACTTGATATTGAATTGATGTAGAACGAACTTTGAACAATTCAAGGGTCAAAGCGACTTTATCTTGAATTGATGTAGAATGAACTTTGGATGATTCAAGGTTAAAGAGACTTGATCTTGAATTGAAATGGAAAGAACTTTGATTCTTTGGACTTAAGAGAGACTTTTTACTCTTGAATTTGATAGAGCTTTGAGACTTCATTTCTGTCTTGCTCTTTATATGAATATGTGTGTATGTATCCCAGTACGTGAAGAGAGGCCTCCTATTTGAGATTTGAGGGAGTCCACTTGCCAAGTATGTAATTTGATTGGTCCACTTAGCAAGCTCTCATTAGTTGTTATTGCATCATTTAGCTTACTTAGACGC
The DNA here is from genome assembly GCA_948099535.1 of Jatropha multifida. Taxonomy (NCBI): domain Eukaryota; kingdom Viridiplantae; phylum Streptophyta; class Magnoliopsida; order Malpighiales; family Euphorbiaceae; genus Jatropha; species Jatropha multifida. Next base: position 3,432 of record CANUEX010031391.1, on the reverse strand, counting down.
TTGACTTATTCACCAAGATTTAATTTAATTGGTCCATTTGGCTAATGTCTATTGAACTTTATTACATTATTTATTTATGTAGAAAATAATATTTATCTAATAATTTTATTTTAATAACCATTTAAATATTTTCATTGGTTACTAAAATAAATTATTTAATTTAACAACTGATAATTTAATTAGCTAATTAAATAAATAAGTTTATAATTAAATTAACTTAATTAAATTTCGATGTCTACATATGTAATGCTTTGATTTTTGGAATTTATAAGTAATAGCTTATTAGATTGCTAATCAGTACCAAATTGGTTATTGAATCTATATGGTGATTCATGCATTGCATGTTATTTGTGTGATTCTCCATATACAAAATGATTTCTTGATTGCGAATTGTGAGGTTATGTCTTAAGAAGCCTTGTTATGGAATTTAATGTGATACAATTATAATTGCACCTAGATATTTAGAATTGGGATTAAAAATGGGATAAAATTGAACTAGAAACATTTTTGCTCAATTGATGTGATTTTTCCCTATTTATTTGACATTAAAATAATTAATTTGGTATTTGTTGTCAATTATTGAAACTTGATTTTTAAATATGATTTATTAATAACTAATAGTATTAAAGGATTATTTGTTAAAATATATTTTTAATTATATGTACTATTAATTTATTATTAGTATTTCATTAAATTGGTTTCATTAATTAGGTGGGCTTATTGACTTTGGGCCATTGTGTGAGATTCAAAAAATAAAATAAAATTTGTTAACCTAATCTAAGAAGATTGGTCGACACCCTCTTCTAAGAAGAGAGTGTCGCCCTCTTCACACACACTCAAGAGAGAAAAGAGAGAAAGAGAGAAAAGGACAGAAGGAAGAAGCTCTTCTTCCATTCCTATGATCTCCATCATAGAAACCTGCAATCAAACAACAAATTAAGAGTTAGTAATATTAGAGTAGTGATTTAAGGTTCAAGTGGGTTGTGATCATAGAAGGATTGTATAATCAAGAAAAGGATGAACCTTCTAAAGTTGATAAGGGTAAAGGAAAGGCATTATTATGAAGGTGAGTTGCTATTGTGCGATCTAAGGTTTGTACTCTACAAATATATGTTTAGTTGATTTCATTTATTAATATTGGTGATCATAAACATCCTTCTTCTCTCATTTATTAATTTTGAGAATTGATGCTTTTAACTGTAAAATTAGAAATTTTTGTATGAATTGCACAAATTGATAAATTTGATGTTGAATGTATTATTGGGTAAGTTTTGAACTTATTTTTGGATCCTTTATGTTTTTCATATGTATTTGAGCTTTTCACCAAAGTTGTAGCTCTACTTCTTAACTTTTCAAAACATCTTGTTTTGTCTAATTTGGACACCCATAGCTCACGTTATGATCTAAATACCAAAACTGGTTCTATCACAAAATGCTGACACGCCTAGGCCATGGAAATTTTAGAGACCACGCTCGGACCTTGGACTCCCCTGACTCTCAAAGTGTGATTGTGTATTTTTGACCTCGTAATGATGCCTAAACACTCTAAATTCATACCTAATGTATCTTTGATGTGATTTCTTTTAGAATCTTATTTAAATAAGGTTAAAATCTCATATGAACATCAAAAGAGAATACATAAGATATGAACCATGGTTAGTTGATTTTAATTGGGTATTATTACTTAATTATACTCCTTAATATGATCTATTACAGTCTAATGACATGCGTTGCATGATTACATGATGGAATGAACTTAACTAAGGTGAGGTTTGATTGCTCCTTCATATAGAGAGCTAAGATATTTTATTGCATGATGCCTAATTGAATATACATGCATTGAATGATATTGCCATGTTTGGGGTTGTAATTGCACATTAATGAATAAAACTTTATGAAGCCATGATCGCTAATAAGCATGCTCAGGTTTATGCAAAAATAAAGGTGTGAAAAGTTTTGGTGGGTGAAGTGAAATATTTATGAGTCAATACATGATCTTAAGTGCTAAAGAATGATACATTGTTAGATATATGATTATGCATATTGCAAATTAAACCTAGGTAATTGGATGTGTAATTAGTGTATTAGAGCTTGAAATATGAAATTTGAAGTATAACTATATAACTAAATGATTAACTAAATGACTAGTAAGTTTAATAGGAATAATGAGCAATATATTTAAATGATGTTTGAATCGAATAATGATAAGCTTAATTTCATGATTGAAATTGACATAGCCTAAATACATATAAATAGGTTGAACCTATGCATAAGTTCAAAAGAGGTGCTTAGGTCACATAAGTCTATAATGATGCATGTAACACCTAATTATAAAGTTTAATTGATTGTAAATGTGATTGATTAAGTGTTAAAGGCTATAAGGGTTTGGACATGGAATTGATAAATTATTGAATTGTATCAATTAAATGTCTAGATGTGAAATTGATTATGTTATAATTTTAGTACTTGATTTATTTGAGAATTCGATGTTTGTAGCCCGTTTACCTAGAATTAGCTGAATAGGCTTAAGTTTCTTAAATATAAAAGTTGGATTAATATTTGATTATACTTATGAGTCGGTAATTTGAAGTGATGAAGTTGTTTGATATAATGCTTTAATTATAAGAAAAGTTCTCCATACCTTATTTGTTAAAGAGTTGAACCATGATTGATATGGAGCTGAAATGAGGCAAGTATGTGAAGTGATTATGTACTTGTTCCTTATATGATTGGATAGTGATAAACAAATGGTATATTGATATTATGAATATAAATGTTAACATGGGGAATATGCTATGATTATTGTGACACATGGGGACCTATGAGTTCCTTTGTGTATAATGAGGTAGAAGATGCAATCAGGTATGTCTATGAATGCTTGTGATGCTATAATTGAACTTTTGAGATTCTATCTGTGATTGGACTCGGATACAAATGTAAAGGACTATAACTAAATATCTGGGCCCTTAATATGTACTTTTGTACAAATGTGGATATATTGATACTGATATACTAAGCATGCTACTGATTACTGGATTTAAGCTATCATCATATGCTGAACACAGTGTCCCACTTAGGTTGTGGACGCGCACCAATGTTCTGTATGCTTATGCCACCATTCTATAAGCTTCTGCCTAATCTGTTCTGCTGGCTATTATGCCATTCTGATTTTGAATTTGATACCTATTCTGCTTCTGTTTCTTCTGAGTTACTAATAAGGCCCATAAATAAAAAGATTAAATAATGTGATTGATATCATACTGTAATAGAATGTGTCCTGAAATATTTCTGTGTTTGTATATATGTTCCAATGATATTTTGATCTGGCAATGACATTAACAGTATTTTGATTTGCTAATGACACTAATAATGTTTTGATTTAGAATTGAGACTATCATCCATTTGTTTTGGTACATATTCTGATGATATCCT
>CANUEX010031379.1:0-21447 GCA_948099535.1 Jatropha multifida | reverse complement strand
TGAGTTAGACTATTTAAATTCAGTTTTCGATTCGGTTCGCGGCATAAAATATTATTTTTCGTCAATTCTCATTGGTGAAAATTTACAATTAAATTTTAAATAAAAATTCTTTTAAAAATAAATTAATAGGTTATTTCACTTCCATTTCCAAAATTATACTTAGCTTTAAACTAAATTGTCTTACTTTCTTAAATCTTAAAACTTATAAAAGTTTTACCAACCTTCACACTTATGAAAATAAAGCTTCATATTCAAAATATACTTAAAATACAAATCAAATTCACTTATTAACATCCTTTAAATGCTTACTAGTATATATATAAACATAAAACACTTCTCATTCATTTTTAAGGCTTTCTTTTAGTTCTCCAAAATCATAAGTACTTAAGATTCAAAATAAAGATTTAAAACACCAATCAAATACTTATCAAATAACACTTAATTAAGCCATGAAAACATTACTTGAAAACATTTAATCTTAAAACTCATCTTTTACACATTCGAACTTTCTTTAAGTCTTGGAAAAATACTTAAACATTAAAATATAAGAAAGAGGCTTTAACCATTACTAATTTACTTATCCATAAACTCATTAAAGTCCAATTCAAGCATAAAAATCAAAGTAAGCTCATGGCCCTTCACCCATCAAGGTTCAACCAAGTGTAGGGAAAAGAGAAGGGGATGTCCCTCTTCCCATTCAAGCATTTCATCATGCTTAGAAAACATGAAAAATCATATAAAAACAACCAATTAAGTATTTCCCCAACAAAATCACAAGAAAACTCAAAATTCATTTCAAACCCAAAAATTGAAAACTTTAAGAAAATGAAAGGGAAAGAGAATACTATTGCACTAACCTTGAAAACAAGCTGAATAGGCTTAGAAAGCCTTATTCCCTAACCTTTTCCCTCCCTTTAGAGGATGGTTCTCCAACCTCTTCAAAGTAGCAAAAATCAACATTAAAATCAAGAATGACATAAGGAGAAGATGGAGCATGATTTAAAGCATATTCTACCATATATATACTATGAATTCATCAATTAAATTCTTAGAATCATAAATCACAACTTACTTGTTTTGGTAGTAAACTCCAAGTTCTTTGCTTCTACTCACCAAATACTACCTTATTAACTTAATTCTTCAAGTTTAAATCTTAACTATGGTTTAATTGATCTATTTTGGTGTAGTTTGTAAGTAAAGAGGTTGAGAGAAAATGGTGGAGAAGGAGAAGAGAAGTTAACATTGGAAATGGAGAAGAAGAAGAAGAAGAAGAAAGTGAATTAGTTAGATAACCTTTGTTGACCAAGTCAACAAAACTAATGTTGCTACTTCACCACCTTTTGACAAGTGTACGGCTTGGATCAAGTCAAGGTATTGTAATCCAAAAGATCTAAATATTCACCAAATAATTATCCTCCAATTATTATTTAACTCCACAAATTAATTAACTTAACACCATAAAAATAATTCCTCAAGTTTTCCTTAATATACTTCACTAGAAAACACTATTCATTAAATACTTAAATTGCTCTAAAAATATTCATGAAATATTTTCTACCCACTTAAATCATATAAACATACTCCAAAAATATTAAATGAAATATAAAACATCAATAATAATTTTTTCAAACCAAAATAATACAAAGTTCTAGACCGATGTTACTATTCGCAGACCGATAATCTACTATTCACCAATAATTTATTACTTACTTTGTCATGAAAAATTTATATCTTAACTTAAATTAATTAAAACAAATCATATAAAGTCTAATTACTCCACAAATATTAATTATGCTCAATATCATTATTGGGTCCAAATAAAATATTATTTTCCTCTTGGGTGATACCATTCATGACCTGTTCAAATAATACCATTTTAAGATAAAACATTTTGGGGCGTTACAATATCCGTATCGAGTGCTCTAAAATTGGATTCCATTCGTTGGCATTTTTTGCACTATTGTGGCTGCTGCAAAAGATGAAATACAACAGATGAATAAAATGCAAAAATACTGGCGCAAAGCCAGAAGATAAGATCAGTTAGAAAGGGAGACTTACACGCACGGGAGGCAAGTTTGGCCCTGAGTCTGATTCCCTCATATCGGCTAATGGATTGATCTCTCTAGGAGGGGGAACATGGACCAACAACTATGTTTTGACGAAATGTGCATAACCATTGGGTGTGAAATAAGCTAAAAAGTCAATAGCGTAATGCCCCTCTTGCCAATAGAGGCCTCGTGGTTGGATCTAATCGACCAAGTCGATAACATATAATATGGGACCATATGAGGAACTTGTCGATGGTCTGGGCCCAATTGCTATACGTAAACTCTCTCACTAAGATAATACGAATCATATAACATCCCAGCAAATAGAATGGGTTTCTGCTCAAAGACAACAGTCGTCTGCACAAATTCGAGAAAGCCAGCTACATCCCCCCATGGATATCTCACAATCTTTCAAAAAAAAAAAAGAAAAAAAATGAGGAAAGAAAATTTCAAAATGAGTACAGTAAAAGGAAAAAAGTGGAAATAAGAAGGGAGAAATAAAAGAGTGAAAAGAAAAAAATTTATAAATAAGTGAGTTACCTATCCCATCTGAGGCCATTCAGTAATTGGCTGTACACTCGAACATCAGTTGAAGTATGATAATATTTCCGGCTACACTGCCAGGCCTGCGCCCGACGTAAAAGACTTGCATCCCAAACCATTAGAAATCCCGATAGCACTGACATGGAGAGAACTCCATGATCATAGGCCCATATCTGTTTCATTCAAGTTTAAAGTCAGTAGGCCATTAAAAATAAAAGCACAAAGCAAGAAAGGGCTGAAAGAGAAATTTTTCATACCTCGATAGCTACCTGTATCAAACCTTCAGCAAAGAGCCATGGACATAGAGGTCCATGCCATAATACAAGTAAGCCAAGGTAGCTCCTCCCCAGTTGTAACGTCGAATAAAACCCAAATCATGCAGAGGAGGTAGAAGAGCTAAATCGGCATCATTACCATAGTTGGTGAATAGAGTTGTAGAAAGGAGATACCAAGAAAAGCTTAGGGGACCACATCAATGTCCATCCCCTCAACTTCTTCTCGAGTCATATCTCGATACTATGAGTAGATGCTTTCATATCTGATCCTGTAATGTGTAATAACAGGTTCCACCCCAATGGCAGCTCGCAGACTACCTCATAAAACTCGAGCATCTAAAGTCCTCATTCGATCATCAAAAGGGATATATTGCCCATTAAAAGATAGCCCGGTCATAAATGTAAAATCAACTGGAGTGATGGTCATCTCCCCAAACGGTAGATGGAAGGCATGCATCGAATCCATCCAACTTTCGATCAAAGCAAGAACACTAGCGGTTAATGATTGACTCCGGACCCACGGTAATGCATTTACAAAGTGCCCAAAATAGTCTCCCGAATGCAATCCTGTACTCATTCAGGAAGTCGGTCGAACCATTCTTGTGTGGCATAGGCGTTGCTGCCTGACTTAGCGAAAACAACATGGTTCAGCATTAGAAGGCACCATGCCCATATTTAAGGCGCCACAACAACTAGGAAGGCGCCCCACAAGAGGATGTTGCCCACAAAGGAAGCTGCCACACCGAAAGCAAAAGCCAAGCACGAAGGCGCCACAAGTAGAAACGAAGGCGCCACAAGTAGAAACGAAGGCGCCACAAGCAAAAACCAAGGCGCCACAAGCAGAAACCAAGGTGCCACGCTTGGAATCTAAGGCACATGCCTTAAATATGAGGCGCACACCTTAGGCCAAAGGCACATGCCTTGGCAGACTGACAGACATGAAAATTGCTCGAAAATCGAATTGAGATCCAATCTAACTAAATTCATGGTCTCTAACCTAGTTTTTGTGTGTTTCTACTATCAGTAATGTAGAAAATCAAAAGCAAAGTTGAAGGAATACCTCAATCGCGCCCCAACACAAATGATGAGGCAAATCATGTTGCAGTCTAATGTTTCTACCCATATCGGGTATGAACTCCTTCAACTTCATCCTCAAACTCAAATCTCGCGCCATAGGATCAATCCTCATATCGCTGGGAAGCCAATCCATGTTATCTCCAGCCGCCATTCGAAGAGAAGAAAATAAGTGTTTGAAGGATTTGAGAGAAACGAGAGTGGGTAACAAGGAAATGAGAAAAAGTGGAAGTGAGAACCACATTCACCCTTTATATAGAGTTTGTGCCAAAATCCTGGTATTGACCCATAAGTTCAATTTGATTACGTGGTTTGATACTGATGCATATTTCACATAAATCACTAATAGTTTATCAATGGACAGAATGATAATTGCATATTGACAACTGTAGGTAAGTATGCCCTACCTCATTTTGTGTGAAGTAAAATGGTTTTCAATGAGTAAATGAAAAAGAAAAAGAATAAAATAAAAAGAAAATAAAATAGAAAAATAAACTTTCATTTCCACCCATAGGGAATTTTTGCGAGATAAAATATATTTTTTTATAAGTACCCTGACTTGTACGTCAATGTACTTATTTTTCATACCACCTATAGTAGATTCTCAGTAAAATTTAATTTTTGTATGTATGCACACATGCTTGAATCTTAATGAAATTGTAGATATCACTTCACAAACACGAACACGCTTCCCCAGGCTTAACCATGAGATTTCTAACTGTGCGTAGCCATAAAATGTTCTTTTTGGCAAAATTTGGTTGTTACAGAAATTCTTTAACAAAGGGAAATGATCGCCTCTCAAATAAGAAAATTTCCAACGAAATTCAATTTATTAAGTCACCAAAGTGTGGCGCAATCCAATCCATTAATATATGTAGAATAACTAAGTCGTCAAAATGCGGTGCAACCCATCCGTCAAAATGTGTTGAATAACTAAGTCATCAAAATGTGCCACAACGCATCCATTGAAATGTGTCAAATATTAAGTCACCGAAATGTGGCGCATCCATCAATCAATCCGTCGAAATGTGCCAGATAACTAAGTCATCGAAATGTGGCTCAATCCATCTGTCAAAATGTGTCAAATAACCAAAGTCATCGAAATATGGCGCAATCATTCAATTTGTTGAAATATGTCAGATATCAAGTCATCATTTGGCACATTGCACCGTTCAAAAGGACAACTTCCCCACGGGGAGCATTTCAGAACTTTACATAGCCGTTTGGCGCATTGCATCGTCCGAAAGGACAACCTCCCTATAGGGATCATCTCAAATTTTACGCTACCATTTGGCGCATTACACCATCTAAAAGGACAACCTAACCACGAGGAGCATTCCAAAATTTTACGTCGTCATTCAGTGCATTGCACAGTCCGAAAGGATAGCCTCCCCATGAGGAGCATTTTAAAATTTTATGCCCTCATTCGACACATTACACCGTCTGGAAGGACAGCCTCTCCACGAGGAGCATTTCAAAATTTTATGCTTCCATTTGGTGCATTGCATCGTCCAAAAGGACAGCCTTCCCATGGGGAGCCTTCTAAAATTTACACCGTCGTTTGGTGTAATGCACTTTATAGAGGCCATCATTTGGCACAAATCATTTAGTTTTGTGTTTCAGGTCAACAACATTCAAACCATCCAAAGTGATGCCCCTCCGAAACTGGAGTAGCCCAGCTCAAGCGTCCAATGGTGGCACATCAAATCGACACCCAGAGTGAATCAACTCCAAGTCCCCAGCAAAGCTAACAACTTTCAAATCAAGTCTCCAAAGGACGCAAGCCAGGTAAGTATTTTACTACTTACACCTCTGCTTTACATTTTGATAAAATTTTTCTTAAAAAGCAAAATATTATCAAAATGGGGGCAAAATGTATATGCACAATTTTTGCCCAAAAATAGACTCAGTAATGATAACCTGTATTACTAAGGAAGGGGTCTAAGCACTCGAGAAACTTGATCCCAAAGTGATGATCCAACTCTAGGAAATGCAATCCTTAGCACTTTTTTTCACATTTTTGGCAAAACGGGGCCCATAAGTGCATCTCAGATTTGCCCAAGATGCTCCTCAGTGTCCAACAGCACTCTGTGCATCACCCGAATAAATTTTATAAAAATCAGGTCGGTTTGCTAGTGGGGCCCACAGTGGCCCTAATAGGGCCCATTAGTGATCCTTAAGGGTCCCATCAGTAGTAATGACATTTTTCGCAATAAAATAAGCTCAAAATGTTCGATTGATTCGATTCTTGAACTAGGTATCCTAAGATAAGAAATAGAATCCATTAGATCATTTTCAATTTTTTGGGGTTCATGCTGAAACGAGGCTCAACAACAAATCCTAAGGTCACTGGGGATGAATTTTCATGCCATACGTCGATGTACGTGCTATTTGAACTGATCTTGTGAAAAATTAAAAAACGACTCGATTATGGGACCCATGCATGGGGCCCACCTACCACATAAGCAAACAGTGTCGTCTTGCCCATTTGCCAATAAATACTAACCTAGCCTAGGGTTAAGGGGTTGGCTCATTTTGGTGATCAAAAACTTAGAGAAAAAAGCCAAAACACGAACCTAAACAAAAAATCAAAATTAAAACCAGAAGGGAAAATTATAAACGTGTCCCTATATAATGCTAAAATTAACTACTCTGTCCCCATTTTTTTTAAAATACACTACTTTGTCCCTATGTTTTGATTCCATCTGACTAATCTATTCTTCTATTAATATTTTCAATTTTTTCCGTAAAAAAACTTATAAAATGACAAAAATCCCCTTATCTCTCTATTAAATTTGCATTTTCTAAAAAACCAACTCCATTCCATTCTCATCAGTGATCGACATCTCTACCATTAACCCTTCCATTTTGAAAGTTTTGCGACCTTAGAGGAGAGAGAGAGGTAAATCATAACTTGTTGTGATTTCAATTTCTGCACTTCTTGCGACTCTGCAAATTATAATGTAAGCGTACGCTGATTTTAGTTTTTCTTAATATATTTTACTAGTTTCCTCTTTCAATTTATTGATTAAAATTTTATAATCCTCAAATTTTATATAGCTAGGGTTTAAAGCACTGTTTATGCAAAAATTTTAGACAAAAACTTAATTTAATCTGCCAAATGAAACCTTGAATTGAAATTAATGTATTTCTTGCAAGTTTGAGAAGGAAGATTGCAGCTTTCTTGTTATGGCAGCAAATATACTCTACTTTCATGATTTTTACATTAATGAGATTGTAAATAAGGTTGTATATCTAACTTGTGCTTGAAAATGAATAATTTGGCAAGTAAATTACGATTTGATTAGAAACTTGGATTTCTTTTATAGTGCAGTAGCCATATTATTCAATTGCTTGGTTTTGATAAGGATAAGATTGAAGCGATGAGAAATCTGATTTTTGATCTACAGATCTTGAAATTATTATAGAAACTGCTATTTGCTTTTGTGTATATGAACTTTTACATCTTTTTATGTCCATTTAATGTCCATAATCAGCTAAGTTGGACGAAAGTATATTACGGTATAACGTGAGTAAAATAAAGGGACAATGTAATGTATTCTAAAAAAATGGGGACAGAGTAGTTAATATTGGCATTATATAAAGACACGATTATAATTTTTTCAAACTAAAAACATATCCTTCAACCAACTTTCTCATAAAAAATCTTAAGAATTTCGTTAGATTATAAGCAAGATAAGGTAAACATCAAAAAGCCAGTGTGTCATAGAGTCATAAACATTTCTGGAAACACCAAAACAACAACATAGAGTCAAATCATCAAGAGGAGATCAAGTGTTCTTGAGGTGTTCTTCACCAAACATCAACCAAATTAACATTCATCTTCTAAATCAAGTAACTGAGAGTCTAAACTCAACTTCATTATGCTTTTCAATCTATTTTATGTCCTATTATTCTAAGAAACCAAGTTTTTTCAAGAGAAACACGTAAAAACTAGGTTTCGCAGCAAGCAAGCTGCATTTTTGGGAAACAAAGGCGCCACCCCTCTAAGGGAAGGCATCACGCTCAATAATGAAGGCGCACGCCTTCCTTGGAAGGCTGGCATCCTCATGGCTAGGCGCCCAAAAATGCCCCTTGCTTGCTGACATGCCCTTCTATCATCATTTTTCTAGTGATTATAGACTTCGTTTACCTTGGAAGCAGACTCGATTCACTTCCAGTAATGTTAGTATATAACTTCTAGAAGAAAAATGACTTAAAAAATATCAAATTGTGCCTACATTCTAAGATCAAAGTGGGTTAAAGCCTAAGGTTCAAAAATCCATATTTCATTCGAATGAGTAAGTTAATGATTCTAATGAGTATTTCTTTCCAGGATTTGTGAATTTTGTTCATCTAATAAGATGAACATTGTGATCATGACCTTGAAATAACATTAAGATCATATTTTATTTTCTAGCATTTATTTTATGCACATTTAATATTTGTTCTTTATATTACAATAATTATGTATTATTCATCTAACTCATTAACATCTCTAATCTTACTGACATCAATTAATATTCTATCATTTTATTATTTTAATGCTTTATTGTTTATTTTATGATTATTTATCAATTATCGAACTAATATTTGAATTTTAGTGATTTTCAATTAATGTTTGCATAAATCATGTTGTATGAATGCTTAAATGTGATTTAATTGTTAATTTGAGTATGTTCAATATTCTGAGTTTGATATAATCTATTTGAATATGGTTTGTAAATTATTACTTAATGAAGTTGTATTATTATTTATGTAATTTGTAGAAAATTCAAAAGATTTCTCATTTTGATTGGACTGTAATAAGTTAGATGTAATCTTATCTACTGTGTGATTATTATTTATGGATTGTAATAATTTTAATTATATTATTGGTTTATTTATTAATTAAAATGGGAATATGTAAGGGTAATGGGTAGAATGTATTTTAGGAGATGATTTGTAACTTTTTTCTCCTCCCTCCTTCTTTATGGATGTTTAATTTTCATGCTTGATCAATGTTATAAATGATAATAATATGCTTGAATGACATTATTTTTCAAAATTGCATAAAATGATTTTACATCTCAATTTAGATTAATATTGCAATTAATAAATAATAAATATCCAGACAACTAGGAGGCCGATTTAGACCAGGTGAAATGGATGTTTGATACCTTCCCATTTCCGTACCCAACTCCCGAACTCACTCTGGTTGAAACCGGGTAAATTAATTTAAAAAATTAATTAATTTGAGAAATTTTTTCCTAATTTAGTAAAATAGGGTGGCGACTCCAAATATTTTTCAAAACCTTATCAAAGTAAGAAACACTTCTTTGAGGATAAAAATGAAATTGGATAAAATAATATTCAGAATTAAAATGAACCAAGCCCGTTTAATTTGGTGTACTTGAGTGACTCTCAAGAAAACCATGAGACGCTACGCGAAAGCCACGTCGTTCTCAATGTCATAACATAAAAAAGCTTATGTAGGAAAAAAATGCATGCCTAAATTGAAAATTAAGTTAAATTTAAGTTTTCTTCCTAAATATCAAATTCACTATTAATTAATAATTAATGATGTGTACTTCAATCAACTACACTTTAGAGTCTCACATCATCTTAATATTTACTAGTAAATGTAATATGATTCTCAATTTAAATAATAAATAAAAAATTTTCTAAAGTTAAAGTTTTATATTAAATAATATACCCAAAAATCAAAATTATATATTTATTAAAAGACTATTCGGTTCGATTCCGGTTAGGTTCAAGTCCGTTGAGGTCCCAGTTTGGTTCTAGTTAGGTTTTTACTAAGAACCAGAACCAGAATTGAGACATAAATTTTTTTACCTGCAATTTTGGTTCTTGTTCTGGTTCTGATTCATAAAAAATAGTTCTTTTTCGGTTCTAGTTTGGATCGGATAGGTTCTGCAATTCGGTTTGGATCCTCAAGAACCATCCATAACCCTAGTAAGCATATGGGACCTACTCCTCTCTTCAAAGAAACGTTGAGAAGCTCTGCTAAAAGCAATGATTGAGATTTTAGTTTCATCATCCATATCAACAACTATTTTTGTGGGGCTACTTCAGCATAATCCTCTCACAATCACCTTTTCTGATGATGAACTTCTTCTCGAAGGAAGGAATCACAACAAAGCTCTATTAATAAAGGTTGAATTTAGAGGAAGGATCACTGAGGACACGTGATTTTTCCCAAAAGTTTGTAAAGAATCAAATTGAACAAACTTGATTCATTTTGTTTAATAAAAATGGTTTTCGTTTATGAAACCCGCTTAATCCTCAGAAAATAGTTCTTTTAGTTTGATAAGATTTCTATTTTTTTGAAATCGCCATCCTTATTAGGAAAAATTCTCGAATTAGTCGATTCTTTGCAATTGGCTAATCCAGTTTTAAATTAGAGATGCGGTCTAGGAGTTAGGTACAAAATGGAAAGGTGTTAGGCACCCATTTCGTCAAGTTAAATCTGCCTCCTAGTCATCCATTAATTCACAATGATTAATAATAAGATTAACTCTTAATTGAGAAGTAAAACAATTTTAATGCAATTTTTGGAAAGCATGTCATTCAAGCAAATAATCTCATACATAAAGTATGAAAACAAGTCATCCAAAGAAAGAGGGAGGAGAAAAGAATTACAACTGTTCCTAAATATACAATCTACCATCATCCCTCCAAATTTCCCAATTCCCCATTAACTATTACATACAAGCTTTAATTGAGATCTGTTAAGATCTTATTACATTTTGCAATAATAAACACTAAAACAGGATAAGAAGCAAAGTAAAAAAAACATAAAGATACGCAATATTTATAGAATAATAAAACATACATCCTAATCAAACAACAACCATTCATTCAAAAAAATGAAAGCATGATGCATGTAGAAAATAAGAACTTGATGAATAAGGGGTTAACACAATAATAAACATAAAGGCATTAAATGAAAGTATAAAATTAAATGACCATTTGGTTAGTTCATCACAGAAGACAAACTTGGAGGAACTCTCTTACGATTTCTTTTCTTTTTCTGTTTCTGTGATTAGTTGGTTTGATTATCAATTTGTCAAATTATGGCTTGGTTTAGTGCTTTTAAGTGATGTCGGTTTGCCTCATTAGAGCGCTTTCACTGTGTGGTGTGTTAGAGTCGTCACCTTAATTAATTTTTTTTGGGGAAAAATATAAGGTAAAAACCTCGTGATTGACTCCTTTAGTATGCCACAATGGATAAAATACACTAGCCTCAAATCATTGGGTTCAGGGACTAAGTTTTCATCTTCTTTGCATATGAACATACTAATAATGCATGGCAATATATGGAATATAGTGAATTTAGAAGTAAATAAATGAATAAAGGTGTGTAATTTGGAGGGGAGCTCGACTCTAGCCTCGTTTATCAAGGATTCTAGGTCATCCAACATATTCCCCTAAGTCCCAATTGATCAGTTTGGTCGAGGGCCCATTACCTAGGTTGAAATCCATAAGTATGCCTTTGTACCTCATTTGTATGAGGATCAGGGCATATGAAGTTCTACCAATGATCAGGATGGTAGGGTTTTAAAGATGCCACTCTTAGAGTGGGCTTATAGGTGTGCCGACTGATTCGGGCTTAGTTTGAAAATTGGTTTTGTGATTTTACCAAGTGGACCAGGTTTAGTATGCCAGCGAACCAAGCTTAAAGCACGCAATTTGCCGAACGAAACAGGCTTCACAGTTGATAAGGTGCTGGATGGACCAAACTTAATTGACAAAGTCTAAGTTTAGTGATTATACCTTCATGCTTATGACATGGCCGAATCAAAGCTCTACGATTATAGTTGACCAAAGAGGTGGAGTCTTCATCCAATATAAGCTAAGGTAGGGTATGAGGGCCCGTATTATAGTCTTATATACTAATGTTAATTGATGAATTATTAATTAATCCTTAGATTAATTAATAATGAATCAACTAACTAATAGCTTTGGCCTAAGGAAGTTCAAAGTGTGCTTGAAAGTAGAAAGGATCGACTTTTGAGAGCTAAGTCGGGCTTTAACTCATCCAAGGAAGAAGAGCAAAGTCCAACTTTATGGTCTCAGAATCGTACAGGTGAAAATGAGAGTTATTGATGCTTGAGAAGTGCTTGATCAAGCAACAAGAGGTGCTTTGAATGAGGGGGGGGGGGGGGGGGGGGTGGCGGGGCGATGATATTTATAGGCAAGGAGGTAGCTGAGCCAAGGTAGATCGGCACCGGCCACTTCTATATTGCTGTCGATGATCCTTGGATCTGCATCGATTAGGTGTCTAGGCAACGGTAGGATCGAGGCAGGTCTAGGGTTGATTGCAGTAGCCACTGTGATGATCGAGACCGATCATGGCTTTTTACCAAGATGCCCTTGCCCTTTGAGTTTAGGGTTTTCGAGTTTCTGGGGGTCCATTCGAGTCCAAGCGTCATTCAATCGAATTGATTCTCATGTCGTCAGAACTATAGCAAGATTTTCTAAAGCTCGATGCTAAAATCATGGTCAACAGTTTATCCCCTCTGAGAGTTTAGAGCTGATTAAAGCCCGGTCTGTTGGACTCTGATTTCAGCAATTCTGAAAGTAATTTAGTCTGAAAACTATACGGAGATCCATGATGATATCTGGAACATCCTATATGAATTTTCTTTGATTTTGAGAAAATTGTTCTAAAGTCAATTTGGTCTATTTGGTTTTTAGGAGCCTTCCTATAGTTTTCCATTTGATCAGAATGCAAGGTTGAATCCAAAATTTTGTCGCAAACATTTTGACTATAACCATTTGTCAATCAAAGTTGCGATGAGTCCCAAAAAGTCTATTATTTTATTTAAGGGCAAGGCTCGTCCTCCCCATTTTCTATAAATAGGGGAGGGGGTGACCCCATTTGTCCACACTTGCTTACTGCTTTCTTTGCTTCATTTTTTCAAAATCGTTGAAGACTCTTTATTCTTTAAAATAGATGGCTCAAAAACCAAGGCACGCTCCTCTAACAACTTCAGGCAACACTGACTCCATTCTAATAGATTGGGAATCCCACCTCTCAGTCCTCAGTCAAGGCCTAGTATTTCTCTTACTAGCCCTTTTGCTTTTGTTTTGTTTCCCTTTTGCCCTTAATTAGACACCTGATAGATTCTAGGCTCACCTTGAACATTGATTGTTGCATGTGAACTGCAGAAGCATAGTGTATTAGGATGGTGCTCTCAATTACTTTATTAGAAATTGCAATTAGGTCCTCTAATTTTTAGAGAATCGTGCTTTTGTCCCAAAATCCATTCTATTTAGATTTTTTGTCTGATTTTATCCTCGATTGAAAACATAGCCTCATTAGACTTTGTAGGTAGTACCGGTCAGAGTTCGATTATAACTTACCATTTAGTCCCTAATTTTTAGGGAAAGCCTATTTTCTACTTCGACCAAAGTTGTAACCTCCTGTGACCCTATAGATGATCTTGAAAGGAGTTTGATAGGTCTGAAAACCATGAGTTGATTTTGAACACTCCCGTGGTTAGTCTGAATATCCTGTTTTAAGTCTGAATACTTCTATAGTTCATCTAAAAATCCTGTTTTAAGTTGGAGTACTTTTGTAGTTGGTTTAAAAATCCTGTTTCAAGACTGAATACTTCTGGAGTTGCTTTGAAAACCCTAATTTAAGTTTGAATACTTCTAGAGTTGGTCTAAAAACCCTGATTTAAGTGTGCATACTTCTAGAGTTATTTTGAAAACCCTATTTTAAGTCTGAATACTTCTAGAGTTGGTCTGAAAACCTTGATTTAAGTTTGAATAATTTTGAATTTGATCTGAAAACCCTGTTTTAAGTTTAAATACTTATGAAGTTGGTTTGAAAACACTAATTTAAGTTTGAATACTTCTAGAGTTGGTCTAAAAATCCTGATTTGAGTTTGAATACTTCTGTAGTTGGTTTGAAGACCCTGTTTTAAGTTTGAACACTTTTAGAGTTGGTCTGAAAATCTTATTTTAGGTCTAAATACTTCTGTAGCTGGTTTAAAAAACCTGATTTAAGTTTGAATGCTTCTAGAGGTTGTTTAAAAATCCTAATTTAAGTTTGAATACTTCTAGAGTTGGTCTAAAATCCTTTGTTTAAGTCTAAATACTTCTAGAGTTTTTCCTGCAAGAAATATTAGTTCTGCTGCATATAACATTTTGCATTGTGGTGCCTGTTAGTCAATTAGCTAGGCATGTATATAAGTTTGTGTTTTCATGTGATTCTGCATGTACCTGATAGGAAACTGAGGAGGTCGAGGAGACCTTAGCATAGTGGCAGGAATCATGCACAAGTACCTTTTTGTTGTCGAGACGATAACTCCTACTGGCTTCCACTTTCTAATCGTGATAAAGAGCACTAATGCCTACTTCTACTTGTGGAGGGCATTGGCAGAGAGATGGTGGGAGACTACCTACACCTTCCATTTAGCTATCGGCGAGTGGACCCTTACTCCTTTCGATTTTAGAGTTCTGATAAGGATTCGCTTCAGCTCTTCCCCATTGGACGTGGACTCTTCAATGCTCATACCCGGGCATTTGACTAATCTATTAGGCTTTGCTCTAAAGCTTAGTCCCGATGGGCCATACCGCGTAGCACTCTCTATGAGCGGCTGAGGGGGTTGAGCCAAGAAGGTAGCAATACAGCTACCGTTGAGTGGCTAGGCTTTCTTCCTCTTCCCTTTTCTTGCCCTTATGTTGACCCAGGATGTGCCGTTGGAGATCCCGGTGATGCGTCGCTTCAGATCGACTTTGGTTGGGCGACATACTAGGGAGAGACATCCTGTCCTGAGGAGGAGGTTTAATGAGCTATCGATAGCTCAAGTAAGTCCTGATTGACACACGAATTATTTTCCTAAGCCATAATATGATTGTGCCATTTGGGAGTGTTTACTCTTTGTAAGTGAGAATCCATTTGTTCCACTAATTTCTGGAGGCTCTTTTGGAGGGGAACTTGCATTGAGCCTGGGATATGAAGCATAGCCAAGTTCTCTTGAGGTGTGGGCCAATCAGGCTCTACTATTTAGGTGGGCGAGTCTATCATCAGATAATGGGCCTATAGCGGATCCCAACCAATCCTCAGTGGACACGCTGGACGGTATTAGCATCGAGAACCAAAATGAGAAGGCAAGGGGAAAGCCGATCGAGCCCTTCCTCTTACTTGGGGACATCTATGCATACTGGGTCACTGCCACCTTGGCCCCTCAGGTTGAGTCTCCTCTGGATAGGACCTCGAGCACAAGGACTAGGTCTACTTCTCAAAGACATGGAAGTGGTGCAAAGCCTGTAGTGGTTATTGATTTCAACAAAAACTCAGAGACCATTTTTAATGTGGAGAGGGTATGGGGGCTGGATTTGGTCCGACTGGTCACCCTTTAGCTTAGAATCAAACCTCCACAGATGGCAAATTATCCTCATCTAGTCATGCCCCTACTTCTAGGATTTCTCAATTCAGTAGTATTCCTCTCCATTTGAGGTAAGAATTGCAAGAGAGAGTCCCTTATTTTGATTCAGTGAGTGAGGACAACGGGCTTTCATGCCATCTAATAGTTCTCCTAAAAGTCATTTGAGAAAATTGAATCTAACAAGTTTAGTTCATTTTAATTAATAAAATTGATTTTTTCCAAACCCATTTAGTCCTCAAGAAAATGGTTTCCTTACTTTAGTAAGGATTTTGTTTCTTTTTGGAGCTGCCACCCTAAGAGAGAAAATTCTTAGATTAAATAATTCCTTGTAACCAATTAATTTGATTTTAACAAGAGATGAGTTCAGGAGTTAGGTACAAAAATGGAAAGGTGTTGGGCACTCGTTTCACTCGGGTTAAACCGACATCCTAGTTATCTGAATATTCACAATTTATTGATAATACGATTAATTAAGAATTTGAGATGTAAATACTTTTATGTAATTTTTGAAAACATGTCAATCATTCAACTATTGAAATAAAATAAACAAAGCATAAAATAAATATCCAAGAAGGAGGGAGGAGAAAAGAAATACAAACCATCTCCTAAAATACGTTCTACCCAATTAACCCATATGAATTCCTAGATCCCTTTAATCAATGCAAATCGATAATTTTCACTCTTTGGAGTGTGTTCCGCAAGTATATAGGTTGTACAAGTAGTAAAAGGATTATCATCCCATAGAGAGTGGGGAATAAGCTATTAATTTATTATATTTGACAATTATTAGGAAGACTGAAATTAAATGGAGTTTGAATTAAACTAAGTTGCAATTAAATTAAATAAATTCAAATTAAAATAAGCAAGTGGAGATAATAAAAGATAAATTCAATAAATAGTTATTGAGTTGGTCTAGTTATGGGGTCTCTATTAATTCTTGGATGCAAATTCTGAATAATTAATTTATAGTGTCCAAATTTCTCTTTCGAATTTAAATGGACCGTTACAACCATATGACATCTACTTTCGTAATCTAACATGGTTAAAGCGTTATGTCAATTCTTGAAGGAGAACTAACCTAAAGTATCCAGATTCCTCCTTCGAGTTTAAATGGACTATTAAAATCTTGCATTTCTACTTTCGTAGCCTAACACATGTTTAATTTATTAAGTTGGTGTTAATTCTTTTACCCTTAGAGAACCTAGCCTATTTCCAGGTCTAGAAAGAAATTCTACGCCTAATATGTGAGATCCGACCTAATTTGTCACCCTTTCAGTTTGTTCAAATAGATTTAACATCATGTAAATATTGGATCCTGACATATTCACAAGCATTAAGTTCAACATATAAAATCAGGAATTAAACATTCAACATAAATTAAATTATTCAAAGTTGCATTTTTAAATTAATAGATAAATCATATAACTAGATCCAAATATTTAACCTAGCATTATTACAAATAAATCAACATAATTAAAATTCACAAAAGGAATAAAAGCCATGACTAACAAACTTGGGGTTATTTAGTTGGCTACCACTTCCACGTCTAAAGCTTGGCTAATGGCTCCTTTCCTTCTTTTGTATTTGTAATCATACTGACCAAATGCTACTGACACTCTCTCTCTCTCTCTCTCTTAATATTTGCTGAGTTTATGATTGGCCACTTATTCCTTTTCTTTCTTCCTTGTGGCAACAAGTTCTAAAGGAGTCTTCAAGGTGTGCAAGTGTCCAACCTTTAAAATTTCTTTATTTCTCCCTTATATAGACTTTCTTTCTTAACTTCTCATTGGTCCACATCACCAACTTGTCAACTTGCACCACTTGAGTCTGCCAAAGCTGTCTCCACCGCCCATGTCAAGAGAAAGAACTATTAACAAAAAGTGGAGATGCATCTAAACCAAGTGCATTGTTTCTTCCAAAATGTTGCATTTTGGTCCAAGTGATCTCTCAAAAGATCATTTCGAAGGATATTTTGTTTGGTCCAGCTTCTTCCACATAGCTTCATCTTTCTTCTTTCTTTAGGCTGATTAGGTGGTGGAATCTTTGATTATCTTCTATTGGTCCACGCCATATCCAACAACTTGCAAAACTTGAGCATGCCAACCTACTCCCCACCATGTAAAAAGTGAATAAAAAATGTTGAAGGAGACTGCTCATAAGGCTGGATACAATGCTTCTATCAAAACTGCAGTGTTTCAGTCCAAACGATCTATCAGGAGGTCGTTTCGCAACTCACTTCGTGCTTGGTATTACTTGGGCTTTTTGAATGTTAGACATGGGCTCTTTTGGCTTTTCAGGAGTATTACTTGGGCTTCAACATCTACAAGGCTTCAATAGCCTTCTTTACTTTGGTTTGATGCTAAATGGGTCATATTTGGTTAATTTTTGCTCAAAATAGCAAATGTTGGTGTTGTCCATCTGAAAATCCAATAAAAGAGAGAAAATCATGCAAAATGGATTTTTATTCTTATTTTAATGCGTTATGAGGTTTACTCAGCTACCATCATATATCAAAATTCTTCTAACCCTATAATTCTCCATTACCCCTTCAACCACTAGTGCATCTGCATGTGGGAAGTGAACGTGTTCGGCATCGTCTTCAGAGATAGTGATTGGTTTTCTTAAGTGTTCTGTTGGTGCAACCACTCATGTGGAATAGATTTGTCTAGCATGTCTCTTTCTCACTGTTGTGTTATGTCCTCTTGTGGCACCACCAAAGATCATGTTAATTGTATCGATACGTTCAGATCTTACTGGCTGTTTGGTCGCCTTTTTAGAAGATTCAGTTATCTTGCTCACCAAGCTCATTCTCTCATTTGATGAATTTCCTCAAGATTCCTCATTTTACTAGGCGTTCAATTTCCTTTTTTAACTACCATCACTATTCGGTATCATGTCTGACATCTTTATGAAATGCACAATATCTACTTCTATGTCTCTGCCCTAATGACTCTTTCCTTAACTTTTGTAGGTAATTGAAGTGGATTTCCTCATGATGGTCTTTCATCCATTGTAGGATATCTACTTAACTCTTAAACAAGGGGTGAACTCTAGTTCCTTCATCAAGTGGGCATCAGAGCATGAATAGGACGTACGTATTGAATAGGTAGGTTGGCTTCTATTTTATCTGTTGACCTGCGATAAGGAAGTTTGTCGGGGTTTGCCTATCCTTCTTGCAGACTTGGCACTTTTGTGTTGTGCTTGCCTAGGCCTCGTCTAATTGAGTGAAGTTATTGGCACGGGCCATCAGTTCTATAAAAGACTAGGGCCTGTTGATATTCAATGAATTGAAAAGCTTATTATGCTTATAATTTTTTGCCATCGCCCTGATGGAAACTTCGATATTGAGATCTTCAATCTGCATGGCTAACTTTTGGAATTTAGTTGACATATTTACAAAGTGCCTCTGCAACACCCACCACCCAATCCCGGAGGACCAGACGACGAATGTCACATTCAGTGCCGGAGCACTGTTTTATCTCACTTACTAACTCTAGATCATATATTAGAAATGGCTAGGTTTCCAAAAGGAGGCAAGCAATTAAAATTAAAAATAATATTTGAGGAAATCCCTATGAAAATTTGCAAGAGTTTTCCCTAAAAATTAACTTGCCACACAAAGAAAACATATACACTTCCAATATAACTTCTCCAATCCCCATAACTCTAATCAACTCAAAAATTACGCAGCACTTCTAAATGGATGAATCAATTCACATAAGTCCTATATAGTTAATTTACCATTCATTCCGAGGAATATTTATTAACATTCATACACTATAAATATAATAAGATCATAATACTTAAATAACCACCAATCTCATTAATTACATTTCCAATATTTACAATCTCAATACTTTTCCAATATTTTTCTATATATGCCAAAATCACGATTTACTTCATGTCCTATCTAAAAATGATATTTCTACTTTGATGTTATGTAACACCCACCGCCCAATCCCGGAGTACCAGACGGCGGATGCCACATTCGGTGCCGAAACACCGACCTATTCTACTAATTAACTCCGAAATACACATTAGAAGTAGTTATGTTTCCTTAGTGAGGCAAGTAATTAAAATATAAAATATAGGTTTTAGGGAAAATCTTACAAAAAATAAAATTTAAGAATAAAATAAAATTTCGCAAGAGCTTCCCTTAAAAATTAACTTGCCACACAAAGAAAATATGCACACTTCCAGTATAATTTCTCCATACCCCAAACCTCCAATTCAATACAGAATGAGACACGCACTTCTAAATATTCATCCATTTTACTTAGGTTCTCTCATTAATATTATAATCCATTCATTTCAAGAATATATATATATATACATCATTAATCATACACCACACATAAAATCAAGAATTAATATCTAATCGGCTGCCAATTTCATTAAATATAATCTCAATATTTACAACTCCAACATTATTTATAATAAGTCTATACATGCCATAGTCTACATCTCTATACATATCCTACTAAAAAATAAAGACTACTCTCTAATGCTTCATCTCCGATCTTCAGGTAGCATCCATCGTTCACATGCGCATGATAAAAATCAATGTGCTGAGTGGAAGACACAGTGGTGCTAAATATTTATAATTTAAAATAGCTAAGCAATAATTCACAACACTTTTGAAAACAAAACACTCAAATCATAAAATATATCAAGCACCGAAAATGTGCTAATTAAATCCAAATATTTTGGAAAAAGATAAAGAAATCCACATTTCGTAAATTTTTACTAAACTCGGTATAATTTAGAAAATATCATAAATATCATTATGTTTTCGATTTCTTATAATGAGATAAAATTCCATTTTTATTTTATTAAGGCTCGTACTAACACCGAAAGAATGTAAGCAGATTCGATCGTGGCCTCTGGAAGCGCCATCCACCAATCACACAATCGTAGCCTATGAAAGCACCACCCACCAATATCACACTCATGGCCTATGGAAGCACCACGCGTGGCCTGTGCAAATGTGCAAGTACTACCACAATAATAAGCATGTCCGCTTATTTATAAGGGCTGATAACCCTAGCATATGATCATAGCTCCACCAAATATAATGGGCTGATAACCCAAGCATGCTCACATATCACAAAACATCTCATCATACCACATATCAATCAAGTATAGTAGAGCAAAAATAATTCCATTCTTTCACAAATAATTCTCATTTCTCATCCACCATTTCTTATTCAAAATCTTTTCATAATTAACACCTTTTATTTCAAAATACTTCTACTTACAAATTATAAAATCCAACAACTTCTCATTTTCTCATGTTCAATGAATTCAAATGGACATATTCAAAATAAATATACTTAATATAGTACAAAAGTACTTAAATCAAGAAATTTTTAGCATTTTTATAAACTTGACCTTTGCTGTGTTCTCAGGGTATAACAGAATTTCTAGGACTTCAAATTGAGTGAAAATTAATTCCTTAGAAAGGTAAGACAATATGATACAAATATCATGAAGGAACCATAGTCCAGATCATTTTCTATGAGGGTGTAAGAAACCCAATAACACAGACCAACAATCCAAACACAATTCAGCATAACCAGTTTTGGTATAAGGATCATAAGTTGAGATATAGGTATTCAAATTGAACACAAGAGGATGATTTAGAAAGCTAATAAGTAGAAATACAACTGTTATGAAGAACATAAGACATTATCGTGCCATTTTAGTGGCCAAAATGGACAATCAATTGGGATATACAAGTGAGACATCATAACAGAACCAGTTTTGGTATTTAAATCATAATTTGAGTTACAAGTATTGGAATTGAACATAAGAGGATGTACTGGAAAGATAAGAAATAGAGCTACAACTTTCATGAAGAAGTCAGAAACGGATGCAAACCATAAATGGGTCGAAAATGACTTACAATCCCAACTAAGTACAACTCTAACATCAAAATTCATTAAAAACCTAGAAATGGAAAGCTTGAGAAATTGAAAAGGGAGAGAAGGTATTAGTGCACTAACCTTAAAAAGAAGCTTTAACAAGCTTAGAACCTCTACTCTTTGGCCTTCTCCTTGCCCTTTGAGGAAGGTTCACCAATATCTTCAAAGTAGGAAGATA
>CANUEX010031295.1:0-26686 GCA_948099535.1 Jatropha multifida | reverse complement strand
GGGTTTTTCGACTGAGTTAGACTATTTAAATTCGGTTTTCGATTCGGTTCGCGGCATAAAATATTATTTTTGGCCAATTCTCATTGGTGAAAATTTACAATTAAATTTTAAATAAAAATTTTTTTAAAAATAAATTAATGGCTTATTTCATTTTCGGGCGAACCAAAATAATTTTCGGTCCCGATAATATTACGTGGCGTAATATTATTGGCTAATAATTTACAATTTAAATTTAAATGGGAATGTTTCGAAATAAAAATTTCAGGATATTACAGTTAACCCATATACAACTAGTATAATCTGTTTAATATTTTAATTAATTAAATTAAAATAAAAAATTAAGTATTTTTATTTTTTTATGATTTATTATAAATAATTATTTATTTATTTAAAATATTAAATATATTAATTGTTTGATATAGTGTATCCTAGACATATAGATGTCTTGCTTTTTAAAAATTCTCGTACCAATATGCCCTTATACCTCCTCTCCTGTACCTATGCAACTTAGCTCCTAGTGTATACTACTACTCCTTACTCTAAGCTAATCATTAAAATAAAAAATTAAGTATTTCTTATTTTATGGCTTGAGTTATTTATATTTTAATTAAATTTAATATATTATCTTGATGAGATGTAAGTAATAGATATTATCAAGATAAAAACATTATATAAAAATATAAAACAAGTATGCTATATAATATAAAAGCATTCTTTTATTTTTTTCATTTTGAAAGGAAACAAATCAATAAAACATGATTATAATTTAGAGTAAGAAAACACAACCAAATGCATATTCAAAAAAGGGACACATTGCCAAAGCACTTGCAAATTAATAAGAATTAATATCAATAATAATAATTATTATTATGGATAAATTTTGAAAGAGAAATATAAAACTTTAAGTTGGTTGTTGGCTTAAAAAGAAAGCAAAAGAAGATTGGAGCTTTGAGTGAGCGACTGACTGATTATCCAAACCCAATTGCTTAAAAACAAAGTGATAATGCAATTTTCTATAAATATTTATAAATAATTTTAGAACATAAATCATCAAATATCTATCAAAGAAACTATCATAATCTCATGACCTACATAATTTCACAAATCCCTGTTAATGTCACAATTGAAATAACATAATTATGTAACACATCACAATCACAAGAAATAAGCAAACCAAATCAAACGCTCTAAGTTCAGTTAGTCAAGATCAATTTCTCTGTACCTTTAGGGATAAAAGAAAACAGAATTTCCACAAATTTGTCTCGTAAAGTTAACAAGTGAATTCATATAATGATAATGAGTTTCAAATGAGAAATAATAATGTGGATGAGCAACAAAATTGAAACAGTAAAAGAAGTCTCAAATCTTTTCCGTAATTCATCAATTCGTCAGGGAACTCTTCAGCACCACAGTAAATATTTCATTACATATTCTAGTCCCCACTTGGCAGTAACAACATTTTCATTTTAATACTTAAATTGTATATTACAAGACATTGCAGCGTCGCAAAATATTACATTTTCACAAATGTTAAAGAACTACAGCAATGGAGATCACTACTACGTAAAACCTCAGAGGGATTTATTGTTATTCACCTTTTAACATTTTAGTATGCAACTTTCTTTTGATCAGTCAGTAAGGTTTGGCTTACTCAAGAATAAAGAATGTCACTACTATTACCTACCACAGTTCCCAAAGGCAAGGTACCTAATCTGACTCGTTCATTCAAAGCATTCAACAATACATAAATAAGTAATCAAATAAGGGCAAGAGCAGCTAACCAAACAACTAGAGCAGGTTATATTACAAGTTTTTGCCGCTCTCTCATTTTTTCACTGTTCAAATTGGTTCAAATATATATTCACAGGCTAAGAAGATGTTTTCCCAACTTTGTCTGCAACAAAATGATACAAAAGAAACAAGGCATTTAATGCGCTTCCATTATTTTACCTAGCCAATATCACAAACAAGGGGTAGCAAACCATTTCTAATTCAGTACAGATCTTGTTCCATATTACCCCATGGCATATTTCTGTGTCCAGCTGCGAGCAGTGGCCTCATACTTGACCTTGTCAGTCTTGTACATGTGAGCAATTTCAGGCACAAGCGGATCATCAGGATTTGGGTCAGTCAACAGAGAACATATAGACAATAGCACCTACTGAAAGAAAACACAGATGGTTACTATGACTAGTACAATATGAATACTTCTGGTGTTTTTGAATTTAACATGAAAGCTCAACCAAACTTCAACACCATTTTAACTGTGCATCTAAATACCGGTACAAGAAAGTATATCTCACCATGTCTAGATATCTTACTCTCAAAAAGTTTATGCAACTAAAACAAACATTGAAAAAAACCTGCAGCCCAACTGAATGGGCACAAGGGCAGAGCTATGCTGTAGTCTGGGTCAGGGGCCAAAGAAAATAAGTAATTGACAATTAAGTTTCATTGAATTATATTTGTTACTCATGAATTTAGTATATATCCTTAAAATTGCAACTACTAACACACCACGTTTAAAATTTTTTATTATGCCACAATTAAAAATATTGTTCTCTCATTTTTACAACCGCTCCCCCTCATATATGTTCAAAGTCTTGTTCTGCAACTGCTTGCTTGGGTACAAGCAGGAGTTGAAGGTTACTGTTGCAATTTCAGAACATTAAATAACATTTTACCTAGAAGAGATTCCTCTTTTGACTTCCATCATTTTACATTATTTTCTTACAAGGGAATTAAAAATTATGTTCAGAAGGGGGAACATTAAAAAGGATAACTACTTCATAGTTAGTGATGTGAGATTAACATTTAAGAAACTGCATACTAGAAAATGTCACAACTCACAAGGATGGCAATGGGTTAAGTATGGGGCTAGTTTTTTAATACCAACACCCGCCCGCACGATTAAATGCAGGCGTGGGGTGGAGTGTGTCAGTTTCAGGTCAGTTTTAGTCAAAAAAGATTTAAAGAAAAATTAGTAAACATAGGCTAAGATTTAAAATAAAATAAAATAAAAAACAGAGCTTGTCTAAGCAGGTCGGGTTTTATTTTTAAAAATCCATATCTACCCCATTAAATGGATTGGGTTTTACCCACCCCATTCAGATTGGGTTCAAATGGGTATCCCACAGGAGGGTAAAATTGTCATTCCCAATCAATCATATCACCATCGTGTTTAAAATCACAGGCTAGAACAATTTGCAACACTTGACATACTACAAGAATTCCCAGCAAACAAGTCAGGCATCACTGTCAAGCAAACAAATACCAATGTGATCAATCTTATGGTTTTTACCAGCATTACATAGATAATTTAATCTATCAACCTGGCATTAGATAAGAAGCATCATATTTTTAACATTGTGCATCAGGAACATATATTTATCCCACACACACACACACACACACACACACACACACACAGACAGAAAGAGAACAAGAGAGACCATATGTATAGGTCATATTTCCTTAAAAATGGTTGATCTGCTGATTGTTCATGAACAATCAATTCATCAAGATTATCAATACAATGCACCTCAGTATGTAAAAACGAATCAAACCTTGGAGATAGTTAGTGCTGGGCTCCATTGTTCCTTCAGAATATCCAAGCATATGCTCCCATTACTATTAATGTTTGGATGGAAGACTTTTGTCCTAAATGCAACCTGATATATACACTCCAATCATTACGATCATATCTCCACAATGCTAAAACCAAATATTGAAAAGCCAAGACATTGTCTGACCAAATAAAGTAAAACTAACATGAGAAATTGACAAGAAAAAAATCAAATTTTGATTACTAACATATAAAAAAAGAGAGAGAGAGAGAGAGAGAGATGTACAGAAAAGGAGACTTTAAATACAAACAGCACAAGCATATCATCCGGGAAAAGTACTAAAGGTAACACTACATTAATAAATACTCCAAAAGCATCACCTTTCATATGCAAAGGAAGCTCAAATATATCATTTTCAATTCAAGAATATCATCAACCAACATATGTAGAACTAAAAAAAAAAAAAGAAAAAGAAAATCAGTAAATTTCTAGAAATGATCATATGATTTCCCATTCAGGCATTACAGGTGATTGACTTTAGCTAGTGTAAATGTCACATACTCCCCAAATACAATTTAGCTATCACCCATTCTACTTTCTCTTTTACTTTAGGCTTTACCACCAATAATGAAACTAACTTTGATCCAAAATTTCAAAATAATGAAAAATCTTATAACAAATACTCGACAACAAACATATTTGAGCACGCTTAATAATTATACAAAGACCCACTAAATAATTTTTCGCAGTAGCCACTCAACACTTGAGAAAAGATGCAAATTGATAATTTAATGCATATTTTATCAAATCAATTACCTTAGGAGGCTTAAAAGGATAATCAGGAGGGAAATGAATAGAAACTAAAAAGACTCCTCCTGCATAAGGACTGTCAGTAGGTCCCATGATTGTTGCTTGCCAATGGAACATGTCCTCAGCCACAGGACCTATATCATTACGATGAGGAGAGGAGATATACATATGTATCATAAATATATACAAGACAAATTAAAGCTGAAAATTGAAGATCAATAAAGCAGGTAGCTATTGGAATTCGAAAATACCAGCACTGCAAGAGGTAGGAGGATCTTTCTGCAAATCCTTGAGCTCTTTAAGAATGCGCTTGGACGCCATGAAATCGAATTGACGAAATAAATCCTGAAACCCAAAAGAATCAGTCAATCAGATACTAGATCACTAACAGAAAAAGAGAGAACGCAGAGAGAAAGATAGAGGGAAACCTGAGAGAGAAACAAAGGGTAAAAGGATGAACAGCAGATTGAGAGCAGTTATAGGCCACAGGAGAAACAATTGGCTTGCTTCGGCTTCTAGAATTTTCTTTCTGGCATTGATTAGCGTAAGATCAACGTCCGTTGTACGCTTTATTCATTTATTTATTATTTATTCATTTCGGTTTGACCCACGATTTTCAAACCCGACCCGGTAAAGACAGGCGATCAAAAGTTAAAGAAAAAATACAAAAATTAAACTAAAATATTTTATAGTATAATGGAAGTAAAATATAAAAATATTTTAATCTATTTAAAAAAAGACAAAGGCAAATTACTTTATTTTGTAAATCAGAAATGGTACCGTAATTTGATTTATCGCATCCAACTATGATTAAATATTATATAAAATAATAAAAATTTAATAAATTTTATTAAAAATAAATTAGAAAAAGTAAAACTTTATTAAAATAACAAAACTATTATGTTTAAATTTCAGCATAATAATAATTTTAGAAAATCATTGAAAATTATTATATTTAATTTTATAAATTAAGAGATGGGCTACTCTTATTGTATAGCCCACAATGTTATTTTTGCTCATAAAAATCTCTAATAAATTAAAAAAAATTAAAATTTTCATTTTACATTTAAAAATCAGCAATATTTCAACTACTATAATTTTTTTATTATTTTTGAATTAGCACTATTACCCTTGCAAAGTTTTAATTATTATGTTTCGTTGGTGATGTTGATTTTGAACCCTTGACTTACAAGTGACTTGCAAATCAACTAGAGAGAGAATTAAAATCTTTTATTTAAAAAATGATCTTAATATAATAAATTACTCTTTCAAATAAAAATCTTCATAACTGACTCTTGAAGATGATTTTCCGTTTAAAAATCTTTTAAATAGCGGGATATTTTCCGCTTGAAGATGATTTTATTCTATATAAATCTTCATAGTAGCAACTAACTTTTTAACTGATTTGGATGATAAAATAACTTATTTCCGAATTTTCTATATTTGGATTGCTTTTCTAAAGACTTGTTGCATATGATGTACATGCATGAGTTCATGTTACTATCCGTTAATAGTATCAATAGAGGAACATGCACATTATTAGACTCCATTGATTGAAAATACACATCAATATGGAAATTATTTGATTGGTTCGGATAGTAAAATAAGGTAAAGAGATGATTTTTTGAAAGCTATCTAAGGGGTTAAAAACTCATTTAAATATTTCAGTTTTATTGGTGTAATTCAAAATTAGGTAGCGTTCAAGCCATGTATTTAATAGAACACTACCTATACATAATATATTATAGAAAAGCACAAGTCAGGGGTGTTGTTGCGGAAGTATATTGCTTTCTTCATTCACAAATATAGTCATTTAAGATTTTGGAATAAAGTTAAATCTAATCTTTTAATTTATCTCGTAGAATAAAAAAAAATTGTCAGATTTAATTTTTTAAGTGAATTTATCTCTTGAATTTATATGAATTGATTAAAAAGATCGATTTTATATGAAATAATTAAAATTATAATACATATTTATAAATTTATTATATTATAAAAAAATGATATTTTTATGAATTTTATATATATTTATAAGTGGTGAAAAAGTTTTGATACGAGTGTTTTTAATATAGGACGAAAAAGAATAAAAAGTCAATCATATTAAATTAAATCAATTATCAATTTAAAAAATAAAATAAATTTAAAGTTTAAATTGGCTTAATAAGTTCAAAAATTATTATTATTATTATTATTATTATTATTATTATTATTATTATTATTATGGTCTTATAAATTAAAAATTTTAATAGTTTTAATAGTTTTTAATATTTCAACTAATCAATGAAAAATAAATCATTTCGAATATATTTATTAAGGAAATATTTTTTTAAAAAAATATTTTTCAAAGATAAATTATTTTTTAGAAACAAATGAAGCTTTGGATATAATTGTAATTTTTCAAAAAGGTTGGGCCTTTTTTATCTTTAGCTTATAAGTTATTGAAAATATTATTTTACTACAATATATTACTTCAAAGGCCTACTACTTTTTTGTCCGTACATTATAATTTAAATTTATTAAGAAAATGTATAACTATAATACTAAAAACTAATAACATAATTTCCATGAGTGAAAAAATGCATTTATGAAAAGGGATCCAAAATCAGAATAGTCTCATATCTAAAATATAATGAAACAATTACAATTTGAGATATCAAAATCAATTATAATGTAAAAATATAATTAGCTTAACATCTAAATTAAATTAGATAAATTAAGATTGAATCTAAAACGGATTCGTATCATAAATGGATGACTCGTATATTATATGAATATAAATAAATATTATTTACAAATTAACTCATATAATTTATCTAACAGTTTTTTTAATAAAAAAATAACTTCATATAAAATATTTATACTAATTGGGTTGTATTTATTATACGTGTCATATGTGTCAAATTTTTTATGCGCGTGCATCCATGTATGACGTATTAAATTAAATTAATTACGTCTTCTGACCAATTTATACTATTATTAAACAGATTCTATTCGTGTCCAACTCGAAAAATCAATCCATTTTAACACTCCTACCCAGAGATAATAATATAATTATATGATAATTTATCACTTCACATGTTGGATGAAGGCATAAATAAAAGCTTCATTCCTTTTGTGAAGACAATAATATATCTTGTTCATTTAACTGATTAGAAAGCCAACAAACTTGATTTGTTCCTTCAAACTTTCGGTCTTCAATTAACAGTCATTGCAATGTCCAGTGTACCCATCTGCCTCATAATGCAGGAGATGAGGAAATCGTGAACCTCCTTCTAAATGTTCCTGCGTACCAAAATAAAACTGCACAACTGTGATACGGTGCAAATGGAAGAAAATTTCCAACAGAGACGGAATGTAAAAGAGAAAGCAAATATTACCTGAAACCAAAGGTTTCAACTTTGCATTCTTTAGGTTTGTCAGAAAAACCAACTTCAAATTGATTGATGTCCTGACATGCTATTACAGCAGGCATTCCATTCATCTTTAATAATCCTATTTCAAACCCAATGTTTCCAGTTAAAACAATGTCTAGAGCTATTTGATTATTCTCGGCATTTGCTAGTAATGCCTTGGCATTTTCTGCATTAACAAGAGAATTCCAGACTTGGGTTCTTATGTTCAAGAATGTCAGGTTCTTTGCCTTCTGGGAAAATCCGGCGACCGTTGTCTCTCCCAGTTGGATATTCTCCAAGAACAATTGAACCGTTATCCGGCCATAGTCGAGGACAGTCTCTTCATTGTCGTTAAATACCTGGATTTGCATTAGAACATTAGCATCCAAGAGAGTGAAATTTCTGTCTGGAAAATGTAGCAAAGGGAAGTCAAGCTTTGAAATGGAAACTATAGGCAATGCTGGTTGGAGTTTGAATATGAATACAAGGTAAATTGTGAGAATGAAAAATGATGTAAAGAATAATGCGAAGAACATCCATCTGTAGCTTAGGAAACAATGTGAACGGTGTCTTTCTTCTTCTTCGTCCTCATCTTCTTGGTTTAATTTTTCTTCTTTCTCTTCGGTTTCTTTTTGTTCTTCAAGCTCTTGCTCCGGCTCTTCTGCTACAGAAGGGAGCGAGAATGCAATGGAGAGGATTGACCCGTTTGAGGAAACAGGAAAAAGATGAGGAGGAGGAGGAGGCGGAGGAAGAGGGCCTCGCAATGGGGGAACTTGAGAGTAGCTAGAAACCCCCATTCTAGCTACCCTCATTATTGGAGTTCCATCCTCTCCGAGCCTGAAGGATAACCAGACCAAATTTTGTTTTGGATGTTGGGTGTAATTTGTATGTTCGAAAATGTTGGCTCTAAGTTTTCCACGTTCGGAAGGACCTCATCCATTTTTGGTAAATCCCATTGTCAATGCTTGTAAAACTGCCACCATAGCGGTTCAAGAAAGAAAGGAAAAAAACAGCCATTATAGCAAAATTAACAAAATAATAATAATAATTTGTATCTCTGCTTTTGGGCAGTTCAACCATCCATGGAAAATATGCATCCCCACCAGCCAAAAGTAGGAAGGAACATTTGAAAAATTATTGATTCAAAGGTCATCAATTCATTCAGAATGTTGAATTAAATGTTACAACAAATCAAGAGAAACCCACCTAATTGAAATTTTTTTAAAAAATGAAAGCTACAAAGCTGAAAAATTTTTTTGGACAAATTCACACTATATGAAGCTGCACATGCACATAAGACTTTGAAGAATGCTTGGGAAACCTTATGAGACATGTTCATTGGAAATGTTCAATCTTGATCTTGAATGAAACCGCAACTTTTGGATGATCACGGAGTCTGCAAATTTGAGTCCTTAGATTTATTCTCCTCAGAAGATGGCCGGTTCTCTGAGTCTGATTGCCGAATTTCTTCAATCATTCTGACAACTTCATCCATGTTTGGTCGCATGTCCGGTACCTTTGCTACACAAGCCATCCCAATTTGTAACATTTGCACCATTTCTTCTTCAATATTTTGGTATCTCATCAGCTCAACATCAAAAACCTCGGCTGTCCACTCTTCCCTTACGACCGACTGCACCCAGCGAGGGAGATCAACCATGTCGTCACGCGCTGGTGATTGGAGTGGAGCTTTTCCTGTCAGCATCTCAAGCAGGAGGACCCCAAAGCTGTAAACATCTGATTTATGAGTGTGTTTACGGGTTTCAATAACTTCAGGAGCACGATAACCTGCACTCCGAGATGGAGTTGCAGGAATGTTCATAAGAGGAGTCAGGCCAAAATCAGAGATGCAGCCATCATGATCTTGGTTGAGGAGGACATTTGAGGACTTTATGTTTCCATGAGTAAATTTTGGACCACCTGCAGAATGGAGGTGAGCAATTCCCTTCGCAGTTCCAAGAGCAATCTTTACTCTACTATCCCAGTCTAGTGGAGTTCTACCTGCTTGCCTATTTCCTGTTATCAAATAAAGGTTGATTTTAGAATATAAGCAAATTTATCTAGATATGGAAATAATAAGTTGCTGCAAATGAAATTATCCATAAATTCCATGTAAAAATAAATGGAAACATCCTTCAATTGCTTGAAAGGCCACTTGTAGAAAAGCTTCTTATGGGTTAAAGCATACCATGCAAAAGTGCAGATAAGCTGCCGCCTTGGATATAGTCATACACTAGAAGCTTCTCATCCTTCGAGTAATAATAAGCGCGGAGTGGAACAACATTTTGGTGCTGCCCAACCCTTCCCACAATCTCCATCTGCTGTTCAAAATCTCTCTTCCCCACCACTACTTCCTTCAACCTCTTCACTACAACTGTTGTTGATTCCTCCAATACAGCCTTATAAGCAGTGCCATAACTACCCTTTCCTAATACTTCAGCAGAAGCCCTTAACAAATCCTCAAGATCAAAATTGTATGAGCAACCTTCAAAGAACACCAGCTTGTTCTTCTCAGGTTCTTGCACTCCACTCCCAAACTCCTCCTTCGGCTTCTCACCCCTCCCACCACTAACGGCCTTCCCTTTCAGTACACTAGTACCACCATTATCCTTTTTCTTCAAACAACAGAACAAAATGATTAAAACGAGAAGAAACAGTATTGCAAACCCTCCTACAGCAATGGCAATTATGGCTCCCATTGCCAGTTTTGTTTTCGAGCCTCGATTATGAGGGGTAGCTGGTGGGGGAGAGGAAGCAGGAGAAGGGGAAGGTGGAGGCACGATGGGGGAGCAAGGATTAAGAGGCAGTCCACATAATAGAGAGTTTCCAATGAAGGATGAACTGGGGAACTTTTGAAGGGACAATGGAATGGAACCATTGAGATGGTTGAAGCTTAAATTCAAACGCCTAAGCCTATTGCGGTTAAGATCAGGAATGGGTCCAGAAAGGGTGTTGTTCTGTAAGTTCAAGCCCGTGAGTTGTGTCAAATTTGCTATGGTTTGAGGAATGTTGCCTGAAAAAGAATTAAATGAGAGATCCAGTACATTGAGTTGTGAGGAAAAAGAAGTAGGAATCGTGCCAGAAAAGTTATTGTGTTGGAGGTAGAGGTAGTGGAGGGATGGAAGAGAGGTAACGTCAGAAGGAAGATCACCGTACAGAAGATTGGATCGAAGACTAAGGACCCTAAGGGCATCTAGTTTACTTAGTGTATTGGCCGGGATATGGCCAATAAACCCCACCCCAGGGAGTCTGAGTCCAATGACACGAGTACGATTAGAATTGCAAGTGATACCCACCCAAGAATTACAGACTGAGGAAGTAGAGGTCCAATTGAGTAACCGACGATGGGGTACAGCAGCGGAGAAGTTAAGAAGGGCCTGCTTATCTGAATTCAGGTCAGCATTGGCTAGAGGAAAAAGGGGGACTAGGACAAAGATGAAATGAAAAACTGAAGCCAACGTCATGAGGAGTTAATTTTCACTGGCTATATGCCTGGAGGCCTCACCTTTCTCCTGATTCAGAGCAGAGACAATAAGACAACATTAGGTGGCAAGCCACGTATGCACTTGCAACATAAATTGACACAAAAACAACCTCTAATTAAATTTATTTCTCAGGTTTAAAGCAAGCTACATTCTTTTCATAATAGTGACATGCAGCAAGTCAGTGACAACCTCTCACGAGACAGCATTTCTGACTCCCTCTCTCAAACACAAATCTTCAGGGCTTATTCTTGAGATTTTTGAAGTTCGAAATTGAAATATCGGTTCTGTATTAGAATTCCAATTTCCTTTCTCAACCAACTAGTACATACCAGTAATTAATCCAATTACCACAAACACGTAACACCAAGACAGTCACATACACTTGAAATAAATAGAACACATCATTTGCAATAGCTTGAAGATTTTTTTTTCCCTCTGAAATAAAAGGACTGCCTACTTATGATGTTAGAAGTAGTTAATATTGCAATTTGTTTAGTGGAATTTTGCAGCAGTGATATACTCATGTTTGCCATTGAAGAAATAACAATAATGACAATAACAATCTGTTATGGGAAGAACCCAAAACAGGGGTAAAGGCATACAGTAGTTCAACCATTAATAGATTTCAACATCTTTAACTAAAAACGCTTTCCACTTATCACTCTCCACTTTTCTTATGGAAAAAGTTAAGCTCATTCTTCTTTTCCCCCCTCGTAATTTATAACCAGCTCCTAAAGAAATGTTAAGAACAATTAGAAAAAGTAATCATATATCAAAAGCAAGAGCAAAAGGCATCACAAAATGAACAAAGCAAACAAAAGTGGAACACTTTTTCGTATCATATTCCATTGCTATCTAGATGGAATTCTTGCTTTGCCATTATAATAACTACAGGGCAAAAAAAATTTAAAAAAAAAGAGATTGAATACGAAAAGTTCAAAAAGAAAAAGATACTAATAATAAAATTGGGTTGGGGGGGGGGGCTACAAAAGAACACAATTTATAAGTTTTCTCATCAAAGGGCAACCTTTAAGGAAATTACAAGTAGACAATAATCAATTAAAACACAACAAAGACCCCCCCAGAAGTGGCAAACACGCGCCTATGGACTCCCCCTTGGAAGGAAGCTTGCTGTAACATGCTACATTGACCGCAAACACCATTAAAATATTAAACTAAACCAGAAAACTGTATCAATATTAAAGTTTAACCATACAAAAAGAAGTTCAACTCAAACTTAAAATTTTCTTTTTTTCCTAAAAGGACGCTGAAACAGTTGAACAACTAAGGTACATTCAGCATCAAAACGCAAATAATGAAAAGAAAAGAAAGAAGTTGAATCTTGTGCTGTGCACCACCTAAAAAGTCCCAAAAAAATAGCATTATTGAGATCTAAACCCAAATTCAAAGTAAAGCAAACATTGCGAAAGAAGAAAATTCTCTTGAAATAATGCAATTCAAACCCGTACAAATTTTCAAAAAATGAAACTTACCCACATTAGCAAGGAAGTTGAAACATTCTTGTTAGAATCTAAAGTCACTAATCATCCAGAATGAGACAGATCTAAAATGCAAAGCAAAGACCCAATTGCACATACCAAAAAATCTAAGAAGCACAAGAAGCATCAAAAACTAAAAAAATGAGTTAAAATGGAAGATAAAGTAAAGAACCTGAAAGGATGCAAAATTCTTTCAGACCCAGTAAGCCTTTTCAGCTAAACAAGCTCCATTTAAGCTGCTAAAAACTCATAAAGCTCCCAAAAAGGACCCGACAGTTAAGAGAAAATGAATCTGTATGAAAAAAATTGTTCAGATCCAGCATTAAAGCTTGAATTAGCTGAAATGGGTAATTTTTGAAACAACATTGGAATTCAAGAACGTCGAGGATTTTCGTTTTTCCCCTCGAAGGACAAAGAACCCAAGATTAAAGCAGCAGCATTTAAGAGGGTATAAAGCAGAAACAGAGCAGGTATGTTATGTTTAACTTTAGCGTTTTAATTACTTTGAAGCTAAAAAAAACACTACTGTTCAGAAAGAAACTATGTGCTGAAGAGTAAAAAAGAAGGGGAAAAAAATTAAAAAAAAAAAAAGAAAGAAAAGAAAAGGGGAAATTTATTTGTAATGAATGACAGAGAAAATAGGAAGAGAGAAGAAGCAAAAGTGAGTGAAGAGTGGAAGAGAGGGAGAGAGAGAAGATGAATTGGAGACTGAACAGAGGAAAGGCACTCATTTCGGGTCCAATTATTACAATTTTGCCACTGAGAAGTGATAGACTTGAGTGGAGTATGTCGAAACTTCAAACCCGCCTTGCATGTAACGCTAAGGTACGGTACTAGTTTTACACGGAAAAGGAAATTCTGTAATTTAATTAATTAATACTTCTCACTTTATGGATCATAGGAATTGTATATATGTTATTTTTATTATACATCTCATATATGAATAGGAAATAAAATATTAAATACAAAATAGAATAAATATGTTAAATATAAACATGTAATGTAAATAAATAAAAATAGAAAAAATATATATAAATAGAAATAAATAAAAGTTAAATTTCTTTCAATTTTAAATATTCATATTCCATTTTAATATAATTTTCTTTTTTTACTTTCTAATAAAATTTCTAACAGAATTTAAAAATTCTAAATAACTAAACAAAAAATCAAAATTTCTATTTTATTTTGAATTCCCCTTTTATAGAAAGAATCCAAAGTGAATGTGAAGTAAAAGGGGAAATGAGAGTTTTTCTTATTTCTATATTTATATAATTTATATAAATAAGAGCAATGTCTATTTATAATTTATCAATAATATATATCAATATCAAAAAAATAAATTATAAAATCAAAACAAACGTAGTGAAAAAATTATAATCGATAATTCTTGAGGAACGAGACATGTATAAGAGCTAGATCAATAATATAAAATTTTTTACACTCTCTAATGATATTATTTTGGTGACTCCAATTCATGATCTCCACATCACAAGTGGACGAATTTTATAAATGCAGAAAAATTCAAACTTTTACGGATATTTTTAATTGTATCTAAAGTTTTAAAATAAACCATTGTACTTTAAATTTAAAAAATTAATTTCAAAAAATATTCAATAAACCAAAATTGAAGAAAATAATATCGGAATATCAATTTAAATAACATTTTTAGGTTGCCTTTTAATAGGATTTCTAGGGCATTTCGATTTGCCTTTGAAATATAATCCATTTAAATTAGTGTATATATCATAGAACATCTCTTTTAATTTAATTTTAAGTTTCAAATAAATATTAATTTTTAATGGTTTTCCAAATATTAACACATTAAAATAGATATCAATTATTTTCATTTAAGCATAAATCATTAAAAATAAAATTATTATAAAAATTAAAAATTCCTTAATAAATTAAATAAGAAAACAAAAATTATATATTATATTTTTATTTAGGCTCAGTTTGTTTTAAAAATATTTTTCAAATGACTTATTTTTAATTATTTAATTGCAATATTAAAAATTAGTTCAAAATATTAAAATTTTTAACTCATAAAACCATAAAGAAAATTAATAATAATATAAATTTTGTATTTTAAAAAAATTTATTATGAAATATGAGAAGAATGAAAAAATTGATAAATTATAAAATAATTAGTGACCGGTGGCAGTGGCTGGTGGTAAAAGGTAACTGTTGGTAGTAACCAGTGATAATTGGTAGCAGTAGTTACCGATGATTAATAAATTAAAAATATAAATTTATAAAAAGTTTATCAATGTCCGAAAAATGTTTTATTCTCTTGAAAATTGAAAATCATTTTCCTTAAAAGTGACTCAATTTTCTTTTGATAAGAAAAATATTTTTCGTTGATTTATTTTTTTAAACGTCATAAATAATAAAAAAATTATAAAAAATATTTTTCTGTAAATTATTTTACAAAAATAAATAAGCCTTAGTATTGCAATAATGTAATACAGCGATATTATATATATATATATATTATCAAGACTTCTCTCTAGTTTTAAAAAGTGAATAAAATAACTAATTATAAGGTTTTTAATTTATGATTTCATTAATTTGTTAGTCCTTCTATATAAAATAATCTCTTTTAACTGTCAATTGACTGAAAAATTAATATATAAATTATAGTCAAATTAATTACGAGATTTTTAACTTATGATTTCTATTAATACTTTAATCCTTTCCTTAGAGTTTTTGTTAACATTTTGATCCCTCTATTTTGGATGAAAGGATCAAAATATTAATTTTATTATAATTTAGGAATCCGTAATTAATTTTTAAAAATAAAAGTTTTATAATATTAATTTTATTATAATTTAAAGAACATTTTATAAATAAGCACACTATTTTTGTTGGATTTACAAATTTACCACATCTTGATGAAGAGGACTAGAGGAGGAGAGGGCTGACTAGAATTAAGTAAAACCAATCAAGTCAAATTTTTGGGTTTAGTTCAATTTGATTTTTTTTTTAAGTTCGATTTAATATTGGTTTTAATAAAAATAACTATTTTTCGATCTTTCTCACATAAAAATTCAATTTATCGTATGATTCAATTTGATTTGAATGAAATTGAATTTGACATTATGACTAATTATAAAAATATTTACTAGGGATCATATTTGAATTTTGATCTCAATGTCAAGACCAAATGCAAAATTTGACCTTTATAAAGGTAATTTAGTCTAAAGAAATCATATCTTGAAATTCAAAATGAAGTCAAAATTACACTTTCAAACATTCAAATCAATTGGGTTTGCCCCATGGAAAGGTGCAACTCCAATTACTCCTTTTTGACAGACTCTGACCTTACAACAACAAAGTCTCATCTTAATGGAGCTTCCCTTTTTTATTAGACTCCTATTTATTTATTATTATTATTATTATTTCATTAATCCAATACAATAAAATAATAACTCCTCTGAAGTGGTCCCTTTTCTTTTTTTTCCCCTTTTTTCCTTTTAATATTTGAAATTCCAACTTGAACCCAAACAAAACAAAATGATTGTGGTATGTTGCCATGGGCTTTCAAGTATATGCTCACCACACATTTCTTATTGGGATCTTTCCCTTTTAATAAAAAGGGTAAATGCATTAATTTCACCTTTCTACTGTATGGGAAAATTTTTATAACACTAATCAATTTTTATTTTAATCTATTAAATATTTTAATTTATAAAATTATTATATACACTATTTAACTTAGATAAATTTAACACTTAGTAAATAAATAGAAATATAAAATTTATTATTTTAAAAATATAAAATTTCAATTCCAATTTAATTTTAACTTTGAATTTCTCAGTGTGGACATAAAATAGTGAGGAGGTGCAATTTTGCTGACACATGGAACAAGTGACGA
This sequence comes from Jatropha multifida, assembly GCA_948099535.1. Taxonomy (NCBI): domain Eukaryota; kingdom Viridiplantae; phylum Streptophyta; class Magnoliopsida; order Malpighiales; family Euphorbiaceae; genus Jatropha; species Jatropha multifida. The sequence goes on along the minus strand of CANUEX010031295.1, from coordinate 10,060 downwards.
TGATGGCATTAAAGAATTTCACATTGGATTCATGATATGAATACTGTGAATATGAAAGAACCTCAAGAAAGAAAGTTATGACGACTTTTTATTGCACAACATTCTATAAGATAACATCCTAAATCAAACCCAACCAAGAACAGGCAAACCATTTAGGTTAAGACATAAATAAATACTCATCAGTGCAGAATATTTATTTTTCTTAGTCAAACTCAAATGTTAAACAAAGTCAACTAGTCTCAGGCATCGTAAATTATTATAATACCCTTCAAAATTGTCATAATTTCAAGACATATTTGAATTCAATAAATAATTTTTATAATTTTCGGGTGGTTCTATTCCTGAAAAGTCTCTAATTAGACTAATTTTAAAATATTACTTTTTGAAAAATATCAAAATTTAAAAAATAAAGGGTTGGCTCAAAGTATGTTTTTGTTTATTATTTATATTTATAATTGAATATTGAAAAAATTATTTATTATTTTTTATATTTTGATATGAAATAATCAGCATAACACGAATGTAAAAAGTTGAGAGTATTATATTAACGGGACATAGCTGGATGAGCTGTCGTTACAGCGGTAGTTAACATGAACACTGTTTTTGAGGAATAAGAACAGATTTTGGAGACATAAATATTAAAAAGTGATATTTCTTATAGTATGACATAAAATATTGAACTTGATCCAACCACTCTACCCTATTTCATTTAATACCTAACTAACTGCCCCCACCAAATAAACTCTAGAGGTCTTCTTTTTTCTTTTTCTTTTTTTTTTCTTTTTTCATGCAAATTGATTTGGATCTCGTACGTGTAGAAAGGGAATCCAGTCAATGAAAGGAAATGTGATTAATCATAATCATATGGTTTTCCACCTAAAATCTGATGATTAATTATCAAAAATCTTAATTATTTAAGACCTCCCTGAGAAGCTAATCCTTTTACCCAACTAAGTATGCAAGGACAGTGACTTTTAATCCTAATTGTGATGTCTCAACTCTCATCAAAATGTGGGGACTCTATTTGGCAAATTCATTTTTCCTAAATCTGTAATTATTTAAATTGAAAAATATATATTTTCCTAAATATGTGAATAAATAAATCCACGTTAATCACAAGTTGATGGTATTTAAATGTGAAATAAGCAAGAAAGATGTAAGCAAAAATGGCATGTAATTGTAACAAGAGAATATTTCATTATATGATAAAAGAAAGAGAGAATAATGTTATTATAATAATTGTCCAATTTCAACGTCTCCCTAACACTCGTATTGTCTTTGACTATCCTACGAATCTTCCATGCTCCTTATTAAGCCATGGCTTGAAAGCAACATTTCTCCTGCTTCTTAAAAGAAATAAGCAAAGAAAATATTGATCTATTAGGAGTAGCGGTCCACAAAACTTTCCTTTTAATGGTTTTGTGGATTTTCAAAGGGTATATGCGGAGTCACATACAGAAGATCTTCCAAGATGGGATTGGGAGCACCACATCAAAGACCCGAAGGCCTGGCCCATTTTTTTTTATTTGGACTTAAAGCCCAATGTTAGTTGGAAGGGAAAAGGATACACCACAACCAGAGATGCACGTTAAGATGCTAGCTTTTTTTTATATATAAGGTGTTTAAAACTAAAACTCTATCTATTTTACTTGAGCTTATGTAACATTCCTAAACAAAACCTCTTGCAATTTCTAATATGGCATTGAAAGGGTAATAATGATCCAATGCCCTCATGTTATGCACTCCAAATTGCAATTGGTAGACTGTAAGTAATTTCAAATGTATTAGCATTATTATTATTTATGTAATTTTAATTTTTTCATAGATATGTATATTGCTATAGATATAAATATTTCTAAATTGCAATTGATAAACTATAAATATTTTCTTTTTCTATTAAGATTATATTTTATTTTAAGCTAAGTTTAAAGGAAAAAAATTTCTTGTACGCCATTGTAAATTGCTGAAACTAGAAAAAATTTCTAGCTCCGCCACTGTATATTTGGTCTTCATGCTCGGACTGAGAGGTATTCAGATATTAACTTCTTAACCGAAATTTTTGGTTTATATTTTTGTGATTGACAATTTGAAATTTGAAAAAAAGAACAAATAATCATAACACAAGGTCAAATAGAATAAGGTCCATCACAAGAATAAATTTACAGCACAAACAAATGACCGTCATGTAAATAGTAATTCATTATACACACACAAATCCAATTCTAAAATTAAGAAATAGAGAACCTTCTCCTCCTAGGCTTAGTAATGTCAATCCCGGCACCATCATCAAGATGAAGAGTATCCTTAGATCCATGCTTGAAAGGGTTCAACTTCCCCAAAGTCTTGGACATAGATGAAAAGAAGGTAGGTTTTCGACTTCCGCTTTTCGTTGAAGATCCTTGATTACTATTCTTTTGCATATCGGAAATATAAAGCTTCATTTTCGTGAGCTCCGATCGCAAGGCTTCGTTCTCTCTGATCAAAGATACATCGGTCTGTAATTGATTTCTTGTATTAGAAACCGGAGTTTCTGGGGTGCTACTTTCGTCTACTCCGCTTCTTAGTTTCAGCTGATCATAGTATAAGGCGTGCAAAACGATCTGTACTGGTAAACGCTTGTTTTGCGAACCATGGAGTCTTGCTTCGTATGATAGTTTCAATGGATCCATCACACTGCACACCTTCTCTCGCTCGATCTCGCCCAGGTTCGGATGGGCCTGCAGTTTATAATTGTCCCATTGTATCTCCTTATTACTTTTTATATTATCAATCTTTTTATTTATTACTATATCTAAAATAATAAAATTTTTAATCTATATGTAATTTTTATTATATTCTTTTCGCACGACTCAATACTTAGGGTGCGTTTTGTTGTCGGAATCTCATAAAAAATAATTTGAGAAAAAGCAAGTTTCCGATTTATTATTGCCTCAAGTTTTATATTTTCAGAAAAAGTTCAACATTATATTCCTATTTTCCCATACTTTTCTTCTTCATGAGAAAATTGAATTCTTAAATAAAATATATATTGACATTCTTAATTATTAAATATTTAATCAAATATAAATCTTAGCAATATTATTTACTATAATTAAAATTATATTTTATTTAGTAGATCATATATGCATTAAAAAGTTATACTCCTTTAATCTCATTTTATTTGCTTATTATTTCTTTTTGAAATGTCTCAAATCGGTTTTTAAATTTGTATAATTTAAAAATTATTTTTTATGATAATTTTTATTATTATTCATTAAATGAAAGATTTTATCAATATTTTAATTAATTAAGGATAAAAGATGATCAAAATAATTTTTAATTATTAAATTTTTAATATATATATATATATATATATATTTTATCAAACCATTACATAAAATGGAACAAAGAAATAATATTTATTAAGTAATTTTTAAACAATATTTATATTCCATGTTAATTAATTATTATAAGAATTTTCATTATTTTGTTTTTATTTAAAATTATCTGCAATTTGAGAAGAATAAGAAATATTGATTAATTCTTTTGAAATTTACGCTTATTTTTGCTAAACATATTAATTATTTTTTTGCTTAATTATTGGACAAAAACCTTAAGCAAACAGACTGTGAGACAGATAATATATATATCTATCTTCTCAACTAAATACAATTATTTTATTTATCCAAATATGATAATTTAATATTTTTTAAAATTATTTTTCTGGAGATTTAATTTTTTTTTTTTGGAAATTAAATGCCTAGTAGATAAATAACTGGATGACGGTGCAGAAAATTAGAAATTTAACGGCTATAATCAATTGGTTGATTGGATAAATAAATTTGATTTACCTTTAGATAAATATCAATGGCGCGGTAGAGATCATCATCAACCTTCCTTGCTCCTTTGGGAACTAGAATGGCGATTCCATTGAATTTGGAGATACTAACTTCACCATAGGTAGCTATCTCGCCAAGATAGGCGTCAATAGTTTTCGCAACTCTCTGCATCGCCGTTGAACATGTATCCTTCAAATCGCCACTGCTAAACACAGCCATGGTTTTCTCCTTCTCCACAAATCCAGATATAATCCTCCTCACACTGTCTAAATCAAACAGTCTCTCACCATCGTAAGTGAAAGACAAAACCAGAAGATCATCAACAGTCACATGCTCTAGTATTGCAGAGATCCGTTTCTCTAACTCGTTTTTGCAGGAACTTGAGGTGTTGAGGAAAATAGCTGATCGGAGAAGGCAACAGAGGAAATTGATCGGAAAAGCAGCTTTTTCAGATGGCAGAAGTGACACTATAGATTGTAGAAGCCCCCGTTGACTGCTTCGAACATCGGAATCGGCAGAATCCAGCGACGATTTCATGCCGTTGCCGGTATGATCTCGAACTAGATCTCGTAGATTTCTCTCTGCGTAAGTTATGATAACACTCGCTAGGGTTAGTGATTTCGCGCCACGTTGTCTCATTGCAGTAATGATTTTCCCCACGAATTCTACATCTAAAATCGACAGCTCCTCCGTCCACCAGTTCGGCGGCGACCGGCTTGGAAAATTTGCTTCGTTACAGCCCTAAAACCAACACAAACATCTCTTAATTCTCAAACTAAAAAAGACCGAAAATGAATTTCATTATGAGATAAAAGCTAGATGGTACCTTTATGCTGATGACATCAACGCATCGCTGAATGATTTTGAGGTCTTCAGTCAAAGGAAGAAGCTCTTCGCAGGATTTCAGGACGACAATTGCGCCAGAGAGACTAGACAAGGCGACTTGAGAGAGGAAATCGTCGGTACGGCCAGCGAGGTTATTATCGCAGTATAAATCAGTCATCTGTAGATACTCTGCCGCACAGCGAAGAGCAGCTACGTTATGAACGGTGATTTCAAAGTTGACTCCATAGCAGAATTTCGCTGCTTTTTCAAATATTTCAGGACCTCCAGGTATGTCTGATAGATCTATCCTTGTCAAGTCTGGTTCTTTAGATTCCATTATCAATTTCCTTATACGATTGCTTTTTGACACCAGCATGAACTGTTAATTACACAATTATAACATAAACAAGTAAAGATTAAGAGATCATGATAAATTTGTTTAAAAGGGTATAATCTGATCTTTATACCTTATGGAGAGAGAAGTTTGCTTCACCAACTACAACAACAACATCAGTAGGAATTTCCTGGGAAAATACCCTGAAAAAAAAATTTTCAAGCAGCAAAATTTGATTATTTATAGAGAAATTAAATTAAAGATAATGGTTTGATTTTAATTTTTGGATGAGATTGATGATTTGGTTACCATTGGCCAGTCCTCTCCATGGCAATAGAGAGCCTGCTGTTGTTCCTGAGAGGAGTAACCATTTTCTTTGCTTGTTGAAGAAAGAGAGTTTCAAGAGTAGCTTTCTTGGTTTATATAAAGATCTTTTGTAGAGTTGATTTTTCTTGTTCCTTTTAATCTGTTTATAGACTGTAAATTGAGATTGTTTTCATGGACCATTCTATCCTAATTAATGCATTAGAGGGCAAAAGGAAAATGAAGTTGTGGTGTTCATTTTGGCTCCACTCCACTTGCTTGCTAGCTAGCTAGCTGCTCAAGCCTCTTATCAAATAGAATTACCTCCAGTTTTTAGACACTGAGGTTGAATCTTCTAATGCCCAACTAATAGCAAATGATATTTAATTTTATGCTATTATTTAAAAGAATTATTGTTTATATGTGTCGGTTTTAAAAACAAAACTTTCAATCGAACTTTTGATCCCCACCGAATACATCAATAAGGAAGGGCCAAAAGCTGTAACTCTGACTAAATCCTAAATTCTGAGCCAAATTAGGCAGTTTTAAAATAAAACTTTCAGCTGATAGAGAACTTGAAATTGAAAATTATGGACATCCCAATGCACTTTTTTTTAATTATTTTATTATCTCCCCTAAGTAACCATTGATTATTTAAAAAAAATTGATAAAAAGTTGTTTATCTATTTTCTTAATTTCCGTGTAAATTGAAAAAAAAATCAAATTTAATAAAACTGCGAAAGTAATTCTTAATTTTATTGTAATTCATTTCAAGTTACACTAAAAAAAATTTTAATTAATTGTACGAGGAAAAATAAATTAATTTCATGCTAAATAGAAAGAACATTACTTTAGGTATAAAATACCAAAAGTAACAAAATTATATTACTTTTAGATATGAAATTATATATATATATATATATTGTATTTATGAGCTTGATATGATCCATCTTTAATATGTACCCGTCATTGTTAACGAATAATTTCATATTTTGCAAAAAAAAAAATGTGGGTTGAAGTTTAGCTAAAATAATATAGCTGCTTGTATGGCAATTCTTGGAAAATGGCTTGAGGATAAAGTAGGTAATTCGATGAGAGTTGGGCCAATATAAGAACACGACATTAGACTTGGGGGATGGAAATAAGGATAGGAAAAGTAAACAAAGAAAGCATTATTGGATATCAGTACAGTGGGGCCCAACATTGCATGTCTCCGCCACTCAAACAAGCGGCTAGGATTGCTTCCAGCTACTTTGTCCGAAAAGTTTTGGCCACCTGAATTCCACGTCATCCGGCGGCCCCATTCCAACCCCACCAGTCTTCCTCTCTATTTGATTGTCATGTCCTGGTTCGCTGTACGAGTGACAACAGGCCCCACTTTCCGATCTAATATCCATCAAAATCATCAAATAGTTGCGCAACACGTGGCACAAAACACGCGCCCTCCACACGCATCTGAGAAACAGATGTCCATCATTTTTATATTAATATTTTTTACGTATCATTTTTAGATTAATAAATAAAGCGAGAGGAAAGCAAAATTATTAAACTAATTTTCTTGTAATATTTTGTTTCCGGCTGATTGGAAAAGTTTTAGAAGGGATTATCGAAATTTATTAATATTAAAATTGATAAAATTAACCTTTTATTCAATTATATAAAAATAATTTACTTTGATTTCTTTTTTTCACTTTTGCTCCGCGAATACTTTTATGCTTTCCTTTATTTTTTCTCTGACATTATTATTATTATTTGAAATTAATAATATCCATACATTAGGTGTACGAGTGTTTTGTATATATTATATCTAAGCCCAAACATTAGGTTAAGCTTATTTTTGTTTCGGGCTTGGGCTTGATTCATATGTAATTAAGTGCTTAGGCATAGCCTAATCGAGCACCAACCGCTAACCTGATGTTGATGTAAGGCTGTGGACCTGAAAAAATCAACTCAACTAAAATTTTCCCAAATAAGTTTAAATTATTAAAAGATTTGCTTAAATAATTTTAATAATATTTTCAGTAAATATTATAAAGTAGCTCTTCTTCTAACTTGAGCATCGAAATATCTGCAGGTACCCCTCAATAATGCTCATGCTCATGCTCCTGCCTATTGTCCTGTCTTCCATCGATGCTTCAATCTTTTATATGCGTCCATATCTACAAATTTGTACCTCACCAAGTATGACTTACAAGCAAGTATTTCACGAGTATGAACAAATAAAACCTTGACCAATTCAAATTTAATTAATTTATTAATTAACTATCACTAATAAGTGTAAATAAACTTTTATTAAGTCAAACGTTTGAATAAACTCAATTGCAACTTTTTAAGATTGAATATATATATATTCTTGAAAGAAAATTTTTTATTATTTTATTAAAAAATATTATAAAGACATATTAATAGTAAAAAAAATATAGATGTAATTTTTTATTATTAAAGTAAAAAATTAATAGATAGACATGAGTTGAGGAATGTCGATTAAAAATATTGAAATTTATAGAGATAAATAAGAAAAAAATTAAAATGAAAGGTAGTAAACTAAAATTCATTAATTTGATTTATTTTAAAATTAATGTTACAAATAATTAACTCGATATTTCATGAAAATTCATGAATAAATAATTTATTTTTAATAATTAAAAATTATATAAATCTTCAACTTATCATGTTATTAATATTATCATTAATCAATTTTATTTAACATAATATAAAATAATAACTACTCATATTATAAAAATTTATAAATTATGTAATATATTTATATTATTAAAAGTTATAGAAATTGTTACTTAGCACGCTATTAATTGTCCAACGTTATATTAATCAATTATATTTAAAATAATTTAGTTCAATTATAAATTAATTTATTTTCAAATAAATATAAAAATAAACAATTAAGTCATACACATGTCATTAATTTAAAATTCTATATGGAAATATCAAGAAAAATTTTATCTACTTTATATATATATATAGTTTACGACTGCAAAAATATGTTAAATAATCTTTAAAAAATGAGAAAAAAAATTTGAGTAAGAACTATTGCTCTGAAAATAGTACCAGCTGGTTCGACCTGTTTAATCGAAAATAAAATTGTGATCCAGTCATGATTGCATGAAAAAACCTTTGGTAAAAAAAATTAGAATGAAGCGGCTGAAAACCAGCTAAAAGCTGGTGAACTGGACCGATTAAAATCGATTCGATTTAAAATTTAGTTTTTCTCTTATAAAATATGGGCCTTTTAAATTTGAGCTTTTTACAAACTAGGCTATTAATTTTTTACTTTTTGGGCCTATTAACCTAATGTTAAAATATATTAATTGAAATAAATAAATAATTTAATTTTAAAGATACATATGAAAAATAATAATATATTTTATTATAATTAATTAAATTTTTAGTATTAAATTTAGTCATATTTTATTCTTTTTATTTAAAATTATTTATTAATTTCGTGTTCTTTTAGTAAAGCTAAATCTTATTTGATATTAAAATTTTTTTTATATCAAAGTTTTTTTAACCTATATTTTTAATTTTATTTAATAAACATATTTAAAAATATTATATATAAAAATCTGGTTAAACAGTATTGAATCCAGTTGAACCTTTTAGTTCAATAAACCTCTATTTTTACCAGTTCATTGATCGGTCCGGCTATCAAAACATTGATAAGAACTACTAACCACATTAGTGACAATAGTTGAAATGTAGAAAAATATAAACTTTTAAAGAAAAAACAAATAATATGTTTAAAAGCGAGGATCAATATACCTTTGCCAAAAATATAAAAGAATATGGTGATACCACTTACATATAGTATTTCTAAGAAAGCTAAAGTGTTTCTTGAGAGCAAACAATTTAAAATAAAAAAAAAAGTGAATTACTACACCATTTAAAAAAATAAAAATATTTAAATAGGAAACGTTAAAGATAATTGTAATACCCCGAAATTTTTATTTCGAAACATTTCCATTTAAATTTAAATTGTAAATTATTAGCCAATAATATTACGCCACGTAATATTATCGGGACCGAAAATCATTTTGGTTCGCCCGAAAATGTATTGAATAACCGTTAATCGAATAAAATCGGACCAATATTTTTTTAATTGGACCGAATTAATTTAAATTAGACCTGAATTGGATATTTTTGAAAAACACTGTGCGTCACTATTTTTTTCTCTCTGACAACTTACCTTGGACGGTTTGTTTTTATTTAATAATTATAAAATTTTATTATTATTTTTATTTATTATTATTATTTTATTTTATTTTATTTTTATTATTTTCCTTTAAATTAATCATCTCCTTCCTCTTCCTTAATCGACCGCCACCAGCCAGCCTGTCACGACCCAAAACCGTGGACCGGACCGGCACTAGGACCTAGGTAAGCTTAAGGCACCCGAGACCCGTAGTAAGCCTAAACTATCACAACTCATCCCTATTATCATTTGACTATCGGAATAGTAAGCCCATATTATGACATTTTTCTTTTTTTTTTTATAAGACAATCAGAGTTATTAATTATAACCCAGCATTAGTAATGCATACTATTCGCAGCTCGGGCCCACATCCATAAACATATTTTCCCATACAAATATTTATTTGTCATAATATGTTCAAATTATTCCTATTATACAGTCTCCCAAATAGTCAATAAACACTCCACAATTTATTTATAATCACATGATAATTCTATTACAACCCAATATTTATTTAAGTATCCTAACTGCGGAGTAAAATAAAATATGCGGAGTATTCTAAATATTACTAGA
>CANUEX010031265.1:0-14640 GCA_948099535.1 Jatropha multifida | reverse complement strand
AAAAAGTAAACTTTATTTTTGGTAGAACATATAATAGGATATATTTATGGCATGTATAAAAATATTTTAAGAGCTTGTATATATTAAGTTTGTAAATTAATGAAGTATGTGATTAATTAAGGAAAATTATTCTTACGAATTTAAGTATGTGGTAATTAGTAGTTATCTTATTGAATGGATGGCTGTGTAATATTTTAGGACCTAAGATTGTTGATGTGGAAATTTTAGAAGTGTTGCGACATTATGTAATATATTGGAATTTGATGGAGTTTGGAGTTTAAAAATTGAAAGTGCTTTGTTTTCTTTTGTTTTGGCAAGCTCAGTTTTTTGGGGAAAACTCTTGCAGTTTTTTTGCAGGAATTTTCTATAATATTTTATTATGAAAAAAAAGAGATTATTACTTGCCTCCTTATGAAAACTTAGTCATTTCTAATATATGCTTTTAGGACTATTTGGTAAGTTAAGACGATGCTCTGGCACCAAATGTCGGTGCCCGCCGTCTAATCTTTAGAGATCGGGCGGCGGGTGTTACATAAATGCGATAAGTTTATTCTTTAAATTCGATTGGCTTTTGTGTGTTTTTTGAATCTGATGAGAAATTTCATCTCTATTGTTTTCTTGTTGTTTGTTCAATAGGGGCCTATTGATTAATCTAATGGGAAAGCATATAGTTATCAATAAAGTTAAGATTCGTATTATCTAACTGAGTTGAATAAATAGCGAATAATATAATTTGATTGTGACCAAGACTTTGGATTATATTATGGAAACCCACAATCTACTTGAAATGAAATGCGCTTGTAAGTTTGTTGAATAGGACAGGGTCTTTCTATTTTTTATTACTGCTAGTGAATTAAATACTATCACTTGTTTAGGATTGTTTGCTAATTAGAGATTTTTTAGTGCTTGTCTGTTTAATCTAATATTACGAAAAGATTTTTCGGAGGCACTTGTCCAAAGATTATAACCTGTCAGTCTTTTGAATTACTGAATTATCTTTGTATCAATGAATAATCAAGAAAATCTCGTACTATGAATCACCTTTGGCTAAATCATTTCTTCCATAGATTTTAATTATTTATTTTATTACTCTTCGTTACCTAGTTATTTTTTTATTGCTACTTTGATCAAACCCCCCCTTTTTATTTTATTGTTTTATCAACTGGTCTCAATTTAAAAATCAGCCTTTATTAGTCTCTAAGGTTCAACCCTTCTCACCCTATCTATAAATTACTTAGTATAGGAAGAGTAGGAATTATTTTTGGTTGTCTCGACACCCATCAAATTTTGGCTCCATTGCCAGGGACTAATTTAAATTTGATTTTTTATTTTGATGACCAGATCTGAGCAGGCTAATTTAAATTTTGATCCAAAATTTGAGAAAATATCCTGTGCACTAAGGAGAGCAGCAAGACAGTGAAAGAAGCAAGCAGCCACGACATCCACACCACCTTTAGACGAACTAGCACCTACTGAATCTGAAGGAGACGAGACTGGATACAAAGAAGAAGACGCCATGGATGATGAACAGACAGTGAGACAGCTACATGCACCTCCAATGGAGCAACAACCTCTTTGCATCACTTATCCAGCTCTGGAGGTGGCGTTTGAGTTGAAGTTAGGATTAATACATCTACTTCCTATCTTTCGCGGGTTAGAGAATGAAGATCCCAATAAGCACTTGAAGGAGTTTCATGTAGTACGCTCAAGCATGAGACTGCAAGGAGTAACCGAAGAACAGATTTACAAATGCTATTATTGTAACGGACTATTTTTTTTCAGTGTCATTAATAGTAATTTAATGATCTGTGAATAGTACCATCGGTCCGGGACTTGGTATTATTTTGGTCTGAAAAAATTACTACGTGTGTCTATTATTTTATTTAATATTTTTGGAGCATGTTTGCATGATTTAGATGGGCAGAAAATATTTCATGAATATTTTTGGAGAATTAAGGTATTTAATGAATAGTGATTTTTAGTGTGGTATATTAAGGAATAATTGAGGAATTATTTTTGTGAAGTTAATTTAATTAATTTTTGGAGTTTAATAATATTTGGAAGAGAATTATTTGAGGAATATTTAGAGCTATTGGATGAGATTAGTTAGGACTTGATCTTAGCCATTCATTTGGCATAAAATTAGGAAGCAAAGTTTGACTTTGCCACCTTAAAGTTACCAACCACTCATCAACAACTTCTCTTTCTTCTTCTCCTTCACCATCTCCACGCCACCATCTCCTTCTCTTCTTCCTCCATTTCTTTCATTTTCCTACCCTCAAATTACCACCAAACTACCAAATTAAACCATAGAATAGTGATTAATTCCTAAGAAATAAGTAGTAGAAGTTGAAATTGGTGATTAAAAGCAAGGAGAATTGAAGTTGCCATTGTAGTAGGTGAGTTGTGATTTTTGAGCTTTATTAATTAATAAATAGAAATCATGGTTAGAATGTGTAATTGATGCATTAAATCATGCTCCTTTCATTTCCTATGTTAAATTTTGATTTTAATGGGTGTTTCTCCTACTTTGAAGAAGTTGGAGAACCCTCCACTAAAGGCAAGGGGAAGGCCAAAGAGTAGAGGGTCTAAGCTTGTTTAAGCTTGAATAAGAGGTTAGTGCAATAATACTTTCATTTCTCTTTCAATTTCGTTAAGTTTGCAATTCTTAGGTTTTGAGTGAATTTGGTGATTTGTGAACTATGTTGGGGGAAATGGTTATTTGATTGTTTTAACTTGATTTTTCATGATTCCTAAGCTTGATGAAATGCTTGGAAGGGAAGGGAAATAATTTCTTCCCCTTAAACTAAGAGTGGTCGAATCTCTCTAAGAGGAATGCCCTCTTGAATTGTTTCTTGATTTTTTTTTCTTTAATGATTAAAGAGTCTTTGAATGGTTTTCTTTTAAGCAAGTATGTTAACTTTGAAAGGAAGGCATTTCCCCTTGTATTTATAAGAGTGGCTGAACCCTAGATGGGTGAAGGACACCTTGTTCTCTTTGATTTCCAAGCTTGATTTCAACTTAAATGAGTTTGTTAATAAGTAATTTAATGGTGGTTAAAACCTCTCTCTTGAATTTTAATGTTTAAGCATTTTTGCAAAACTTAAAGAAGGTCTTGAAAGTGAAAAATATGAGTTTTAAGGTTAAATGTTTTTAAGTGATGGTTCTAATATTTTGATTATGAATCCTTGGTTTGAAATATGATGTTTTATGGAAGGGAAACCCTTTCCCTTTTGATGGCTTAAAGAGGCCAAACCACCCTTGGGTGGTAAGGCATGTTTTCATTTTTTAAAAAAATTGGTTTAAGTACATTTATACTATATTAAGTATATATGTTTTGAAGATGTCCATTTGAAACTTACTAAGTATGAAAAAGGGAGAAAATGGTATTATCTACAAATTGTAAGTTATGAATGTTGAATGGAAGTTGATAAGCTACGGAATATGTTATTTGAAATTGATTTATAAGAAATATGATGACTTGAGAGTAATGATTTTATTTTAGGCTCAAGTATGTTTGATTGAAATGTGATAGGATGAGGTTTACTACAGTATGAGCATGCTCGGCTATTAGCCTTCTATTATGTTATGCTATGATCATATGCTAGGGCTATCAGCCCTTTCTGGATAAGCAGACGCGCTTATCAACCGGTGGTGCTTTCATAGGCCAATATTCTGGTGGCGCTTTCACAGACCACAACCGATGGCGCTTTCATAGGCCAATTTTCTATTTCTGATATCTGTGTAACCAAATCTGCTTATATTTCTTTCAGAATACGTATGAGCCCTTAACTAAAAATAAGCTTTGTTCTGTTATGAAAAGGAAAGTAAATGTATATTTAATAAGCACTTTATATACATTTATGATCTTGTTAATTTACAGTTAAGTTTTCATAAGATTTATGTTTTAAGTATTTTCTGGTATACTTAGAATTTGATAATTTATTTCTAAGCAATTATTGTTATGAGATATAATCGAGTATTTTATTTAGCACCACTGAGTCTTCTACTCAGCGCGTTGATTTCTATCACGCGCAGATAAGAGTAGTGGGTGTACCTGAAGACCCAAGGTGAAGTATCAGAGGAGAGGATCTAGTTTTGATAGAACATGTATTAGGATGTATATATAAATATTGTGGCATGTATGGTAGCAATATAGAAAATTATATATATTAAGTTGTAATTAATGAGATGTATATTAATGAGATTTGAGGTTGTTCATGACATTTTACTTATATGAGTATTTAAGTTAATGGTAATTAGCATTCATTCCCCTATATTGATGATATTATATTATGATGGAATTTTAGATGAATGACATGATTCTATGGAAGTGCTGCGTGACTTGGTTATTTGATTTGGAGTTTTGGGGTTTGGAGGAATGAATATTGGAAGTGTTTTGTTTTCTTTGTGTGGCAAGCCAATTTTTAGGGAAAACTCTTGTGAATTTTTCGTAGGAATTTCTCTAAGCTTTTATTTATTTATTTATTTATTTATAAAAAATATATCGTTAAAATGTTACTTGCCTCACTATGAAAACACTACTATTTCTAATATATGATTCTGACTCTTAAGTAGGATAAGACGGTGCTCCAGCACCAAATGTGGCATTCGTCGTTTGGTCCTCCGGGATTAGGCGATGGGTGTTATAGTATATAAATTAGTCTTGTATTTTTTGTGCAGCTTTTGAACTTGCATTTAACATTTTTCTTCATTCAACAAATATGGATAATGAAGATCTCGACAAAAAACTTGAAGAGAAAAAGAGGAAGAAAAGGCAAAGCAAAGCCTCAACTCAACTAAAGTAAAGAGGTAGACTTGTGTTGAGAGATGAGGATGATGAAAATGAGAAGACACCTCCTTTACCGAGCAGGGGATCGAGCACTCCTATTCCTGCTCCCATTTCTAATCTGGCAACTCTAGATCGAGCCAAGCTTCCCAAGCTAGAGACAAGCCCAAGCAAAGTTGTGGACCCATCTACATTGTCTACATTCCTTAAAAAAAGGTTGAAGTTGTTCGCCTTACCATTGAGAATCGACTTCCTCTTGCCAGGAGAAAGAAAAGAACTTGTACAAAAACTCATGAGGAAGCTACTCAAACTAAACTCGTTCATCCAAATGTTGAAGGATACACTAAGGCCATTTATGGACCTTCGGTGTCTTATTCTCAAAGTCCAGTGAGTAGGGACTTTGCTTGGTTGTCTCTTGTATCCCAAGATTAGAGTAACGTTGATTCCATGGAGGAGAGTGCAATTTTTGATAACGTGAACTGCAATATTTTCTCTATGTACTATAATGTTATTTTTCAGGTTCTCCTTCCGATTTCACCTTATTACTTACTTCTTTGCTACGATAGCTTATTCATCAAGTCGCTGTTATGAAAAAAAAGATTCTAGATCTATGCAGCCATTGTGCCTAACTCAAAGCATCCAAAGTTGAAGCTATCCAATTCATAGAAACTACTAAAGAGATGATAGACAATGCTGCCATAACTCACAGTACAGAGATCTGTACAATGTAGGAACAATTAGACCTTTTAAATGATGAATACAAAAAGGTTAAAGATGAAGCTCTGATTACTAGCTCGAAAAATATTCAACTTGAAAAGGTTTCAGCTAGAGCAAGTTAAACTATCTACTTAATACGAGAAGGTTGAGCTGAAAGTTCAGTGTGACCAGCTTAGAAATGACTTAGAGGCTGCTAAGAGGGAAACAAATGAAGTGTTGAACAATATTGTTGATACGCTTGATAACTTTTAGGACTGAGTGATTTCTGCCCTTTAAGCCTGGTATCCTGATGATAACTTTGATTTTATTAGTAAGATTCCCATCACTATTTCTTCTAAGGATCCCGACGATGGTTCTTCTGAACATCTTAATGAATTAGTTGAAGAAGCACATCAAGTTAATCAAATGGAAGGCGAGCAGGTTGATCAAGTTGATGATGCAAATCATTCTGTCCCTTAAGAATTTTTCTTGTATTTTTTTTAGATTAGAAATTTTGTATATACATACTTTTTCTTTAATGGAGAAAATTTTATTCGGCCTTTTAAATTTTGAGTTTTGTAACTATTTTTCTATCCCAAGCTTACTTAGGCTCGTGATATATTGCTATGCATATTTTTTTAGAGCAATTTTCCATTTTTCTATTTTTCTTAAGTTGAGAAAAAAATCATATAATAATCTTCTTTTTATTTGTTTAGGAAAGGTCAAGAAAAACCTATTTGTTAGGATCATCCTACTCTCTTAGCTCCTCCGAGCTACCCCTTATACATCCAAATTCCTAGATCCTAACACTTAGGTGAAAAAACATGCTTTTTCTCTAATTCATCATCTTTATACATAATATTTTTGCAAGTTTTTTTAGTTCCATGTTCGTGGTAATTCTTTACCGTTTATTTTTTTTTTTAATTCTATAGGTCCTCAGCCCTATCTTTTGTACCATTTCATATGGCCCTTCCTAATTCAGACCTACTTTGCTTACTCCTGTAGATCCTCTAATTATTTATGTCTTTTTAAGGACAAAATCTCCCACTGAAAAACTTCTTGTCTTGACTCTTTTGTTGTAGGATCTCATCATTTGTGTTGTGCATGCTTCTGCTGGGACACTGGCTTGATCTCTTGGTTCTTTCAATTGATTCCATGTAAGTCTCACTTTCTCATCATTTGTTGTTGTATTATAATGCAAGGGTCTACACTGGGAGCATGAGCTTCAATTGGGATGACTACTTCTATTCCATAAATTAGTGAAAATTGGGTTTCACCATTAGCTTTCCTTCAAGTCGTTCAGTTCGCCCATAACACACTATTCAATTCGTTTGCCCAATTTGACTTCTCTTCATCTAACCTCTTCTTCATTCTTTGCAAAAGAGTTCGGTTAGTAACTTCTGTTAACCCATTTATTTGTGGGTGTGCTACTGATGTAAAGTTTAGCTTAATCTTCCAGTTGTCACAAAAGTTATGAAAAATATAGTGAATCAAACTATTTCCCATTTTTCATGACTATGTCATTCAGTATGCCATATCAATAGATTATATTGTGCTAGAAGAATGATAAAAATCTTGTTTGGCATTATTGTAGACAGTGATTCTACTTCTACCCACTTTGTAAAGTGGTTTTCTACTACAACCACAAACTTCCTCTATCCAACCATTCTTGGGAAAGGACCCAGAATGTCGATTCCCCATTATGAAAAAGGCCATGCTCCTCTTAAAGGTTACATCTGAGCTGCTAGCTGTCTTGGTACCCTATTTTGTATCTGACATTTTTGGCATGTTCGAACTTTTTGCTTCACATCATTTTTCAGATTTGGCCAATAATATTCGTGCAATGTAATTTTTTCCATGAGCGGTTCATTCATGTGCTCCACATAATCCTTAATGCGCTTCATTGACAACATATTCGGCTCTTCTTCACTTAAGCACTTTGCCTATAGATGAGCCTTTAATCTTCTATACAGTGTTGAATGTTCATAGGCATAGTTAATTGCCTTTCTTGAAATCTTCACTGCTTCCTTCTTATCTTGAGGTAGAATTCCTTGGTCCAGATAATCCGCGATGGGCTTCATCTAACCTTGTAATGGTTTTACAACAAGGCATTTTCTTGTTCAATACTTGTTTGGTGAAAAACCTCCAAGGGTTTTACATTGTTCGTCCACTCTGTTTTTAAGGCTGCTACTTTTGCTAAGTTATCTGCTTCCATATTTTGTGCTTAGTGAATCTACTATATTCCCCAACTCTCTAACTTTGATAGTAATTGAATTGCTAGGGCTTTGTATTTCACAAGGGCTGGATCTTTTATCTCAAATTTACCTAGTAGTTGATTGACAGCCAGTTGTGAGTCAGAATAAATTGACAATCATTCAAGTATCACCTCTTGTGCCAGCTTGATGCCTATTATTAGTGCTTCGTATTCAACCACATTGTTAGTTGCTTCAAAGTTTAATTGCACAAAATATTGAAGTATGATTTTATTCGATCCTTATAATATAATTCCTACTCCTACTCTTGCTTGATTCGCCGCTCATCTGTGAGTAGCTGCCAACTCCATTATTGTTTGACAAGCTGTTCTGCTTGTGCTGGGTTCCCTATTAATTCAAGGATGAAGGCTGAGAGTGCTTGTGCTTTTAAAGTTGCTCGGGGTGCATATTGAATGTTAAATTCCGCAAGTCTTATGGACCATTCAACTATTCTTCCTGAGGTTTCTACCTCGTGCAACACTTTCTTCAAGGTATAATCAGTCCAAACATAAATGGTATGTGCTTGAAAGTAATGTCGCAATTTTACAGAGGTTATTAAGACAATGTATGCTAATTTTTCTATATGGGAATATCTTACCTCAACACCCCTTAATACCTTACATAATAAATGGAATACAACTCAATGCCTTCTTCTTTGATCAAAACTAAAGCCACTATCTCATTTGCTAATGAGAGATACAAATACAAAGGTTCTCCTACCTTGTGTCTACTAAGGAGAGGTGGGGAAGCAAGAAATCCCTTTAACTCCTAAAATGCTTTCTGACACTCATTTGTCCACTAAAAGTCCTTTATATTTTCTAAAGTTTTATAAAAGGGAAGACATCTTTTTTTCGAACAGATAATCTCCCTTAGGCAATTATTCATCCATTTAGTTTTTAAACATCATTGATTGTTTTCGGAGGTTGCATATCCATCACCACCTTTTTTTTCTATGGATTTGCTTTAAATCCTCTCTTGGATATCATGAATCCTAAAAGTTTACCCCAGTGGTACTTGTCCCCACTTTTAGTTTCTTTCCTTCTTCTAACTCCACTTCAACTAGAGCTATCTCTGGTTCTGAACTCAGTTTCATCTGCGCTCTTGGGATATCGAAGGACTTTACACCTTCCTCTTTCTACTGCTCCTTCTCTAGTTGCTCGACAACCAAGGTGGGCAATGAATGGTGTGATCTTTGTGGCGCAACCATATATTTCTCCCTAGCGGCCCTTTGATCTCCTTTCATCACAACAACTTTGTTATTAGCAGGAAATTTTAAAGTTCAAAAGTTAATCGAAGCATAAGCATATAAATCATATAACAATGGTCGCCCAGTATTAGCATCGTACAGAATTGGGATGTCGACCACCACAAAATCTGCTCGGAACTTCTTTGTATTTTCTTCATCACCTAACTCCATCGAAACTTTAATAAAGCCTTCAACCTGAACCTGTTTCCTTGCAACTCCAACTAAATGTGTAAAAACATATTTTAAATTATCAATTTTTAACTCTAAAGCTTTAAAAACACCGAAGGTTAACAAATTTACTACACTGCCATCATCCACCAATATGCACTTGACTCGGTAATTCTCAATGATAGCCTGTATCGCTAAAGCATCTGCATGTGGATGTTGAACCCATGCACCATCTTCTTTTGTCAAGATGATAGGGGGCGACTTTGCTGGGATCTGTTCAAGAATTGAATAGATTTCCCTTACACGATGTTTTCGTGATGTGTTATTATCTGCTCCAGTTGGTCCACCAAAAATCATATTGATCACCTGTAATACCTTGAAATTTTAATTTTGAAACTTTTATATTAATTGTAAATTATTAATCAATAATATTACGCCATGTAATATGTTTTATGACTTCTTTAGAACCGAAAATTATTTTGATTTGTCTTAAAATCCATTGAGAAACCGTTTAATCAATTAAAAGTTGGACCAAATTATTAAATTAAACTGTGTCAATTTGAATTGAACTCAAACAAGATATTTTTATAATTATTATGCATTACTAATTATTTTCGCTGCCTTTTTCTTTAGGCGGTTTGTATTCTTTTAATAATTTTCACTTTTATTTCTTTTTTTCTTTTCTCGTCCCTTTTTTTTTTTGGTTGCTTATGTTTCTCTTTTTCTTCACGCCTACCTCTTCCTCCTTCATTGTTCTCTCTCACTCGTATCTCTCTCTCTCGCTCTCTCTCATCTCGTCTCCCTGCCTCTCTCTCTCTCTCTCTCTGTCACTGCGCAAGACAAGCAGCACCACCGCTGCTGCTCCGCCAGCCGCTGCAACTCCGGCCACCACAGCCACAGCAGCACCACACCACCTCCAGCCCCGCTTCTCTGCTCTTCTCTCTCCCTCGATCTCTCTGTCACTCTCCCTCCCCTTGCGCAAGTCCGGCCACCACCACCCAGCAGCTCCTCCCTTCTCGCGCGCGACAGCAGCAAGCACAGCCAATCCTCGCCGTCGCTGCAGCCCCAGACGCGACCTCAATTGCTACCCGCCACCACCTGAGACCGTTCCGTCCTCTGCTTGTGTTTCCGGTGGACGCTTCGTCTCTGGCAGCGGTGTGTCTTCGATCTCAGTCGGTCCAGCAACTGGCTCTCTCTCTCTCTCTCTCTGGCACCATTTTTTACCTTGATTGTGTTTTGGGTATTGAAATTAACTCCCATAGATTAATTAGTTGATTTTTAAGTATTTTGTGAATTGATTTGGTACTAATTTTAATTTAGTTCCAGAAATTAATTAATTAATTAGTATATTTTTGGTGGTTAATTTAATTAATTATTAGTTGTGTAGTTGATTGATTATCATGGTATTAGGAAATATATATTTAGTATAGTGGTTACAAGAATTTAATTTAATTGGGATTTGATAGAATAATTTGATGAGGAATTTTGGTTAATCAAGAATTAATCATGGATATTGATATATTATAAGTGTTAGATTATTAGAGAATCCTAATTAACTGAGAATTTATTTTGGATGGTACAAATAATTAATTGCAGAAATTAATTATAGTATATTAAATGTTAATTTGAGTATTTGGTTAAAAATTAATTTTCAGAAATTAATTAGCTAATTTAAAATATTTGTGGATTGATTTTGTTACGAGAATCAATTAAAATAAATCGATTGAGGAATTTTAATTAATAATGAATTTAGATAAATAACAAATGGATGGAGAATTTTGATTTATTATGAATTACTTGAAGTTAAATGTTAAAATATGTTACTAATAGAATTTGATAATTAAAGGATTTGATTAGTTAGATTATATCTGAGAATGGACTTTTATTAATAAGGTTTGATTAAATAAAAAATAAGTTATAGCGAATATTTTGATAGAATTAAATTAAATTGAGATTAAAGATAAATTATAGAACTTGATTAATTTAAATGATTTAAGTTATTCAAAAAATTTATGGAATTTGATGATTATTATTATAAAGATGAATTTATGGTGGAATTGAGTAAATTTGTGTTGTGAATTAAATAGTTGAATTATTAACGAATTTTGATTTAAATTAATTAGACAATAAATAAGAATGGATTATGTTAATAAGAAAATTATTGTTTATCGGTGTTAATTTACAATTAGAAAATATAAATATATTTTTTAGGATATTAAAATTAAAGAAATAAGCTATTGAATATAGCAATATATTTTGTGATTATTAAAAATTTAATAATGTAAAAAAATTAAATAGTTGAGTGATATTTGGAGACTGAAAACAGATTAAGCAAAAACAATTTTTGGTGATAAGCATCAATTATTTTAAAATTAAAGTTACATTTTTTAATAATATCAATGGCGAATTATACTGTTAACACAGGATATGATGAGTTGATTAAAATATTAATGTAAAATAATATGATTAATAGAATTAAAGGTTATTATAAGTTATAGAGTTGGTTATTATTGTAACACCGATCGCCCAATTCCAGAGAATTAGGCAACGAATGCCACATTTGGTGCCGGAGCACCGTCTTACCTTACTTAATAATTTAAATTATGTATTATAAATGACTAAGTTTTCATAAGGGGCAAGTAATCACAATTTAAAATGAAGATTTTAGGGAAATTCCTATGGAAAATTGGCAAGAATTTCCTCAACAATCAACTTGTCACACACAAAAACACATACACTGTCAATATTTACTCCAAATCAAACCCCAAATACTCCAAATCAGGACAACAGATCACGCAACACTTTTTTATTATCATATCATTTATCTTAGATTCTATCTTAGCATAAAATCATCAATTCAAGGGAATAATTGATAATGGTCGTTCACATTAAATACTCATGTAGATAAAACATCATAAACAATCTCAAATCTCATTAATTTACAACTCAGTATTTACAATCTCAAAACATTTTACAAAGTATCTATACATGCCATAATTTACATCTCTACACATGACCTACCCAAAAATAAAGTTTTTTCTCTGATGCTTCGCCTTGGGTTTTCAAGTAGCACCCACCACTCATAACTTGCGCGTGATGAAATTTAACGCGCTGAGTGGAAAACTCAGTGGTGCTAAATATTATCGAATAAATAGCAAAGAATTGGCAAAGCACAAAACTCAGGTATAATTTAAAATACTCAAATCAAATATATAAATATGTATTGAAGACAAACCAATTAAATTAAATACTTGGAAAATCATAAAGAAGCTCATTCTTAGAAATAAATTTGAGATTTGACAAATATAAGAAAAATTCCACATCTACAAGTACATTTCCTTTTCTTTTCATAACAAAACAGAGCTTATTTTTAGTTTAGGACTCATACGTATTTTGAAAGAAATATAAGCAAATTTGATTACGTAGATATCATAATAGAATTTGACCTATAAAAGCGCCATTGGTTGTGGCCTGTGAAAGCACTACTAGAAAATTGGCCTATGAAAGCGCCACTGGTTGATAAGCACGTCCGCTTATTTAGAAGGACTGATAACCCTAGCATATGATCATAGCATAACATAATAGAAGGCTAATAGCCGAGTATGCTCATAACCGGAATAAACCTCATCCTACTACATTTCAATCATACATACTTGAGCCCAAAACAAAATAATTTTTTCACAAATAACCTTATTTCTTATACATAATCCCTTAGCAATACATTTCACAATTTAATACTTTTTATTTCAAAATTCCTTTACTTACAACTTGTAAAATTTATCAAAACCCACTCATGTTCCCAATCCAGAATCATGCTTTAAAATACTTAAAATCAACATTTAAAGAAAACAAAAACATGCCTTACCACCCTAAGGTGGTTCGACCCCTTTAGGTCAACAAGGAGGAAGAAGTTTCCCTTCCTCAAACCTCCACATTTCAAGTCAAGTGCTAAATTCAAAATATTAAAACCTTTACTAACACACATTTAGCCTCACAAGTTCATTTTTACACCTTAAAAGCTTTCTTTAAGTTTTGCAAAAATACTTAAACATTAAAATTCAAGGTAGTGATTTTAACTACCATTAACACACTTAATCAAAAATACTAAAACCATTACTTAAAAATACTAAGCTTTAAAACCCATCTTTTACACTTTTAGACTTTCTTTAAGTCTTGAAAAAGTACTTAAACATTAACATTCAAGAGAGAGGTTTTAACCACCATTAACTTACTTAATAACAAACGCATTTAAGTTGAAGTCAAACATAGAAATCAAAAGGAGCAAGGTGTAACATCCCAATTTTTGGACACTGAAAAACACAGAAAAAATTTCTTATCTGATAATTTTCTAAATTTATATTATATGATTTTATTCTTTTAACAATTGAAAAATTGAGTTTGCTTGAATAATGTAGTACTATTTAACTATTAAAAAAAATAAGATAGTGTCAATTTCTATTCTATGTTATGATAAAATAAGTGAAAGTGTGTATATATATAACCATAGAAGGGTTAAAATTTAGAATATAAGACAAAATTTAAAATAATAATAATAATAATATAAAAAAAGGAACCAAAAACAAAAATAATAAAAAATTTCACAGCCCTTTTCCCTGTTCCTCTTTCATCCCGACACTACCTCTCTCCCTTTCCCCTTCCATTCTGACCACCCACGACGAGGCGGAGACGACGAACGATCCTGCTGGCGTCGCCGATCATGGTTCCGTCGCCCGCTCATGCCAGTCAGGTCTTCAGCAATGGGGACGAGCTTCTCCCCCTGCGCGACACTGTTGCCTCTTGACAGCAGCGGTTTCTTCCATTTTTCGGCGAGCTTGGGTATTGCCGGCGGGTTTCCTCTACTCAGGTCAGTCTATAATCACCCTAACCACCTTTGATTCAAGTATTTTTCATTAAATTTAGTCATTTACTGAAGATTTAGAGTTAGGTTTTGATTTGTATAAAATGGGTATTTTGATAAATTAGACATTAAATGACAAAATTGACTTGGGAATTGAGTTCTATGTAACAATCTGAACATTTTGATGTTAGGTCCATTAATTTCTAGAAAAAAAATTAGTCTCTGGCCACTGTCTATGCTGGCTCCGGCGAGACACACTTGAGAGGCAGAATCCTCTCCTTGATGCGGTGAACGCAACCGTGTAATTAGAATTTGCATCCAGAGGTTAGTGCTTATTTTATACATTAATTTAAATAATTTTTTAAGTTAAAATAAATATAATTTCTATTGAGAAGTATGGTTTTATTTGAGTGTAGTTGTGAAATTCAATAACTAGAATTAGTTAAGTAGATTTTGTATACGAATTGAAATTAATTATATAATTTATGAAATAAAGAAGTTGAATGATTTAAATAGTAAATTGAAGAAGGTGGTGCTAGAAAATGAAATTGATACCTTAGCTTGAATTAGGAATTAAACTTGTTTTTAGTTTAAATATTAAGGACTAGAAAATTTAATTGTTAAATATATT
>CANUEX010031244.1:0-40647 GCA_948099535.1 Jatropha multifida | reverse complement strand
GATTCGGGTCTAATTAAAATTAATTCGGTCCAATTAAAGAAATATTGGTCCGATTTTATTCAATTAACGGTTATTCAATAAATTTTCGGGCGAACCAAAAATGATTTTCGATCCCCATAATATTACGTGGCGTAATATTATTAGTTAATAATTTACAATTTAAATTTAAATGGGAATGTTTCGAAATAAAAATTTCAGGGTATTATAAATATTTAAAAAAATAAAATGATAATTTATTTGACTTTTTCATAAAATTAATTAATTTTATTTTTTACATGAGTATGAGCATTCAAAAGTTATTTAAAATAAAATTTATCAAGCATTTTTTAAATTCACATTAATATTTTCGAAAGAAAAACGTAACTTTAGAACCGAATTTTTATTTTAAAAAAAAAATAATACACATATCATTGGAAACCGAATCAGAGCCGAATTGATTTTTATTTTTTAAAACAGGTAGTTTAAGGGCCGGTTCAAATTCAACATTTTAAAAATCTTGGACCGGCCATGCCTAGTTGTAGATAGTGCAATTGTAATCTATAATATAGCTTTCCAACTAACAGCAGTATTATAAAGTGTGAAAACATAGTCAGTAATGGATCTTCTTTAATCAAAATCACCTGCATAATCTAAATCAATAAAACTGATCAAATTATTCTTACTTTTGCCAAACTTCAAACAGTAGTCTGTAGTGCCTTGTAAATATGTTAAGATCCACTTCATTGTCTGCCAGTGCTCTTTTTGAGAGTTAGACATGTATGTGCTAACTATGCTGATTGCATGTGTGATATCAGGCCAAGTGCACACCATAGCATACATAATACTACCAACAACACTCGATTACTTACAGGTTTAGTGTTTTTCATGCCAAAACTTTCTTAATCAAATTCGTGTGAGAAAGATATAAAGTACCTGTAGTTTTTCTGTTCCTCTGAATCTCCATATCTAAAATCTTCTTGGCTGCTCCTAAATCCTTCATCTCAAATTCACCACTCAATTCTTCTTTTCAACTTATTGATCTCAAATATATTCTTGGCAACAATAAGAATATCATCAACATACAACAATAAACATACAAATGAGTCATCATCAAACTTTCATACACAGTTATCATATTGGCTTCTAGAATAGCTAGTGCTGCACCATAAAGGAATCAAGCTTTTTGTACCATTGTTATCGAGATTGTTTCTAGCCATATAATGATTTCTTTAATAAGCAAACATGCTCTTTCATGCCTTCAAACTTCAAAACTTTCAGGTTATTGCATATAAATTTTCTCCTCAAGTTCACCATGCAAGAAGGCAGTCTTGCATCTAGTTGTTCTAACTCTAAATCATACATAGCAACTAATTTAAGCAAGACTAGAATAGAGCTATGTTTAATAATAGGTGAGAAACTATCATTGAAATCAATTCCTCAAAGCTAACTTTGACTATAGCTCTTTGCAACCAATCAAGCTTTGTATCTAGAATCTTCAACACTTAGTTCCCTTTTTCTTCTTGAAAGATCCATTTGCATCCAACGATATTTTAGCTGTCTAACCAATTTCAAAATTTGATTTTTTATAAAGAGATTTCACCTCTTCTTGCATGGGAACTAGCTGTTTGGCTAAATCATCATAAGAGATTGGTTTTAAATATGCAAATGGCTCACCAACAACGTCTGCTTCTGGTGCCACTAACAATGGAAGAGGAACATAATCTGTATCAAGCAATCTTTTGGATATCATCTCCTATCTTCTTGGTCTTTTATAATCCTTTTGTGATAACGTTTCTGTCTGAATTGGGGAAGGCAACTAAACCGGGCCTTGTTCTAAAGCATCATTGTATGGGGGTACACTCTTCATCTCAAACTCCACCTTCTTAGCTAAATCTTTTAGAGTTGTGTCAGATGAAGTAGGAGATTCCCTTTTCAGATTAATCACTCGACTTTATTGAAAATGACATCTATACTGATTATTGACTTTGATGGCTTGTGATCAGGAAGCCACACTTTATATCCTTTAACACCAGCTAAATAACCAATGAAAATACCCTTTATAGATCTAGGCTCCAATTTTCCTTTATTTGAATGGACAACCAAATATCTTTAAATTAAAACAATCAAGAAGGTTTCTTGACCATACCTCTTCTGGAGTTTTCAAACTAATTACTGTTGATGGAGAATGATTGACCAAATAGCATGTTGTCGAAGCTGCTTTCACCCAAAAATCTTTCGACAAACTAAAATTAGATAACATGCAACAGACCTTTTCCAACAGAGTTGGATTCATGCATTCAACAACATCATTTTATTGAGGAGTTCCTCTGATTTTATGATGTCTTACAATTCCCTCATCTTAATAGAATTTGTTAAATTCATTACCATGGAACTCTAATCCATTATCTATTTGAAGCCACCTGATCTTTTTGCCTTTTTGTCTTTCTACCAAAGCCTTCTACTGTTTAAAGGTGGTAAACGGATCATTCTTGTCCTTCAGAAAATAAGCTCGTACCTTCCTTTTGTAGCTATCAATGAAAGTAAGCATACAGCGAGCACCACCTTTCGAAGTAACATGAGCAGGCCCCAAAGGATCTGAATGGATATAATCTAAAGTGCTTTAGTGTTGTGAACTATTATGCTGAAACAGACTCGCTTTTGTTTGCCAAAGAGATAGTGTTCATATAACTCCAATTTGGTTGTACTTTGGCCACAAAGAAGACCCCTTTTACTTAAAGTTTCCAAGCCTCTTTCACTCACATGTCCCAGACTCATATGCCATAATTTGATTTTATCAAAATCTGATAATAAAGTAGAGACAGCAACTGTGCCAGTAACTATAGATGCTAGTAGCACATATAATCTTCCAAATCATTGCTCCTTCATTACAGTGAGTGCACCCTTAGCAACCTTCATAAAGCCTTCTTCTCTACTAAATTTGTGACCACTCAACTCTAATGTACTTGAGGAGATGAGATTTTCCACATGCTTAGAACTTATCAAACAACAATCAATGTCCTTATTACATTGTCAAACATTTTGAGTTTTATTGTACCAATTCCCAAAAGATTTAATGTTTCATCATTTGCCATCAACACAACATCATTAGTAGGGTCAGGAGTGGAGAACCACACTTTGTGGACACGCATATGAAATGATACACCAGAATCTAAATACCACTTACATGTGGATTTAGATTCAACTCCAAATGTAGCAAGCTCATAAGATTACCGTCTTCCACAACATTGGCTTCAATAGTATTATTGTTTTGGTTTTGCTACTTATTTTTCAACTTGAAGCAATCAGCCTTAATATGCACTTTTTTTCTTGCAATAATTACAAGACAGTTTCCAATGTCTTGATTTTGATCTCATTTTGGATCTATTACTGCTGGCTGAATCTCTATTTACAGGCCTTTCTCTAACAAATAGGCCTTCTGATAGACTGTGATTACTGGAAGTGAGCTCTTTATCCATATGCTCCTTTGAAAACAAAGCTAAATTTTACCTCCTCCAAAGTAATAATTGTCTTGCTGAAAGTTAGGGTATCTCTAAAATTCTTATAAGACAGAGCTAAAGAATTAGCAGCATAAGAGACTGGTTTTCTTCATCATACTTAATGTCCATGTTTTTTAAATTCATCAACATGAGATTTTAGGGAAGCACCTTCTTCCATAGTAAGCACATACATGCGATGCTTTGCAACCAATTTTATTGTGAGGTTCTTCATCAAATATAGCAATTCAAGCTTGCTCCATACACCCGCTGCAATCTTTTCGGTAACAATTTCTCACAAAACCTCATTTGACAAACCTAATTGAATGGCATATAGGGCCTTTTCATCTAACTCCTTTTGATCTTCAGTCATCTCCTTTGGTAACTTCTCCACGCTTAAAGCTTTCTGCAACCCATTTTGTATCAAAATTGTCTGCATCTTGACTTGCCAGAAGGCAAAACTAATATTGTGATCATCAAATTTTGTTGTTGACATGCACCCCAACTTACTACAAGAACACCAACAGAATTTCTAGAACAAATAGATATTAGACCTCGAAAAAATTTTCTGTTGTGGAAGATCAGTTTAAAACCAACCACAGAGCATACTAGAATTCTTAGGCTTTGATACCACCTGTTATAAAGTTTATCGTAAGCCTACATCCACAAGAGAAGGAGAATAAAACTCACTAATTAATAGTAAAAAAAATACAAAGTACAAATTGAGAGAGAATAAAAAAATCTGAACCCAAAAATACTCAAATCTCACCAATATTTTTCTCTTAAAATTATAACGGTAATTAATTATTGACGAAATTACTGTATCTAAACTAGAAGTAGGAAAATGGGCAAGAGAAAACACTCTCAAAATGAACCGTCTCACACACTCCACTTAATCTTTCATCCAACTAAAAAATTACCAAATGACCATGATCTATATTTATAACTTCACTGACTCCATAATGCTTTGTGTCCAAGCAAAGCAATGCAAAGACTTTGACTTGAAGACAAAGTTGTGTGCTTCTAGAAAATCAAGGCACAATCAACAAAACCATCACAAGAAGGTAACCAAGGATCATCCCAAACTAAAATACTAGAATTAGAACTCACTCGCCAATAAACATCCTCCTTAATAAGTTTCCTTGATTCCCTGATGCTCCACCACAAAAAGCTTGGGTTAGAACCCGACAGCGCCTCCAAAAAAGATGTCAAAATGCTCCATGCCTGTCGACCCAACAAAGCCAAATTAAATTTTAAAACCCAGAGCACCTATATTTTTCAGCTTACTCATACGATGCCAACTCACCCAATGAATTCCCTATTCATGATGCACTCTGTTGCCCCACCAATAAGACATCATAATCTGCTGTAAACCGCACCCACAGTTCCACTCTCTTGTCTACCTTGCACCTCCTTATTCATTTGTTTTTTTACTTAAATTTAATATTAATATTGAGAGGTTGTATCTACTTAGAATGGATGCAAAATATACAATTCCTTCAATAATTTATTATTATTAGTTTGATTTCTAATGAGAACAATAACTCATTCTTCTTTTTGTCGAGTTTCACTTTTTCATCCGTTAATTTGCTAATAGTATCGCATATTACCTGCAAATTGCATAATCATGCTAGTATATGTACACGCTCAGAATTACAATGAAGAGCTCATTCGCCTTTCAACAAGAAAAGAAACCAATGTAAGCCACTTCGCGAGACAAAATGATGGAATTTAAGGAAATTGTTAAGTGAGAAAGCTACAGAAAAAGCATTGCCTGCTTCTGCAATATGAAGTTCGTGTCATAGCGAGACACAGTTCCCTCGTACTTCTAATGTTAACATCTTCAAAATTTTGACTAGTAAATTATAATATCAAAGTTTCTAAACCATGATTCTCAAAGCCCTTGACACTTCAAGACCCTTAACAAAACTCTTTCATCAAATCATTGTTACTCAGAAATGTTACATGATGATGATCTGAATTGCAATTGATGGCTCTAGACTATTACACCCACAATCTGGCAATAAAAAATGGTCAGTGCTGAAGTAAACTCACAGTTGGTCATTTTGCTATCTAAACTGTGCACCATATCTTCAGCATGAGACAAATGAAATCTAGTCTTTAGACGATCAGTTGTCCTAGTTTCTGCGCATTTTTTTCTTCATTTTGTCTTGCTCTCGGTATCTCTCCCGCCGTATTTCTCTTTGACGCTTTCTTGTCAATTGTTCATCCTTAGCTTTCTCTGCTTCATATTCTTTTCTCTTCTGTTCTTCCTTAAGCTTTCGCTTCTTCATCTGCAAACCATGTAGAAAGCATGAGCTATTGATAGTTGATGAGAACTTCTTAAGCACCATAGCAATTAAGGGTGCTCAAACCGAGTTGCTGGACCAGATTTAACAGCAGAATGTATACCTTTCTTGTTATAAAAGTAAAAGGCCTCAAATTTTCCTTCCAGCATAGTAAGTTAGTATTCAAAAGAAAGAAATGTAAAAACAACATATTTCAATTTCCCTTAATACCCATACATATATAATTGATAATTTGCTTGCATCGCCATCATTTTTTCAGCAAACATACAAAATACATGTTTCAATTTTTTTTGGGCCCGTTTTAGGGTTGATAGAGAAGAAGCAGTAGTTAGAACCCAATTGCCACCACTACTGGCAGGCACATAATTAGACAAGAGTTCAGCTCTAATGTAGCATCGAAGTACAATTTGACATTTACACAAATTGGTATAACCAAATACTCTAGCAGAAGGTTAGTCAAACCCCTCAGGTGAAAGCACTTAAAACTGAGATAAATAGCAATTGGTGGAGTGCAAGTAATTCTTAGCCCTGAAAATAGTTCTTTCTAATCAATGTAAGAATATAATTTTTCATGATCTAATTCCCAACTATTCAATTATTTTGGTCTTCTGATAACAAGTACATACCTTGTCCTGTCTAATTCTTTGAAGGTGTTGAATTAGCGTGTGAAGCTTTCGCTCTCCAGGTTCCATTACAACAGCTCTTCTATTTTCAAGAAGAGGTCTTTTACGACTGGGTATGTCCTTTGGTTTGGATTCAAATGGAAGGGCTGCCTGTAAAGACTTGGGTATCACCAATGGGTTGAACTTCCTGGGTTTCCTTTCAATTGGCTGTTGGAACAAACAAAGAAAACATTAATAAACAATAGTTAAAACAGAAAACCAGCACTAGCTTCATCTTCAGGGGAGAGAAAAGGGAGAAAGGGGAGGGGATGTGGAGAAGTCACTAGCAGTCAAAACAACAGCCAGCCTAGTAAAAAATTACTTTGTACAGTGAATCCTTGTTAACAGGAATAGGAAGATTGTGTTCCCTCCTTAATTCAGCCACAGTTTTCATTCCTTGCCAGGTAGCATTAGGAGGTTGCAATGCTGTGGTCAATGGGTTATAGAACTGAGGAACTTCAACTTGAGTCCATGCACGCAGTATAACAATGTCGCTCATCAGAATCTTGTCCTCAAAGGTGCAACGGGCAATCCCTTCTCTTGGTGCCCCTCCCTTCTTTTTGGGTTGGTTACCAATCTCTTCTTTTGCAGCCTGCACATATTAAAACCAATTAAAATTACTAAAGCTACCCTTCAATTATAAGAGGAAGCATTAATATGTTCACACCATCACATATGAAGAAGCTGCTTGTCTGCATGATATATGTTAGCAAACATATACAAGGAAATATTCCTTTTTGATATTATAGCTAAATACCTATTTGTTACCTTCGCAACCAATTCAATAAAGAGGACAAGGAAAAGAATAACAGACACAGATATAAGCATCCACAAAAGAAAACTTACCTTTTTCACCTGCCCCCGGATCCCACTGACAGTTTTAACAGCAGCACCTTCAAACCGAGCCACTTCAAGATCTGACGTAAACATATTTGTGATAAGTGCAGTCTTCTTGAAGATCTTACATGGGTAACCAATCAACTTTATTTTTTTCATTATCTTTGTTCCATGGTTAAACTCCAGTACAACTGCTGTTGCAGTTATCCGAAATGCTGCCTGAAATTCAAAACAAAACCCAATTATAGGACTGCATGAAAATTGAAATGAACAGAAAATGATGTAGTTTTAGCATTGAAGAAAGAGTGAAGCCCTAACAGGGAAAACAGATGAACATGAATCTAGAAATCAACCAGCAAATATTACTCCGTTCAGTTTGAGGAGTTCTTAACAAAGTCCCTTGGCTTGAACATTTAGTCAAACAATGATGTTTAATGCCTCAGATTGACTATAAATGAAGAGTCGCAAGGCTATAAAGGTCCATTGAAATCTTAAGGTAATACATACAGTACCAACCATACCATAGACACTCTCACGTTACATTTTCAGTAAGTCCAGCATCATGGGTGCTCTCATGAGTCATGACAGTTGGTTTGCATCCTTTGTTTCCACATTTTCAACTCCAACTTTACATCAAAGAAAATTCTATTCATTACCTCAAATTAGCATATACATATCCATCTCCACAAAGTGTAAAATACAATTAAGATTTGCAAGAGTTATTACACAAGAAGCTACTTGATAACTTGAATTAAATCAACTAAATTCAATTATCAAAGTTAATTTCTTACAAGAAGGTTCACACAAATCCAGATCATGAAAATGGCACCACTGTGAACATGCTACAATTATTAAATTTCAAAAAAATGAATCAAATAGCATTAGAAATCAAAATAAGGTGATCATAATAACAACGTAACCATCACTGATGAAAAGAGTAGAAGGAAAAAGTTAACTGGGAAAAAATAACAACACATAAAAATGCATAATTCACCAACTTCCCCACCTTCTCACATAGGCATATTTCATGGTTTTCTCTAGGTGAAAATAAGAGAACTAATTGGATCACTGTTTAACCAATGGAGAGTAAATTCAGTAAAAACCAAACCAGACCATGAAATGCGATATGTGATTATCGATTAGTGTTCTTCAAGATTTTTATGTCGTGGCGTATCAAATTATTAATCTTAGGTTATACACTGTATGACTTAAAACTATTTAACTTGCTTGTTCAACTTATTTTATGTAGACGTCTCAATTAGAGACAGAAAATAAACCACCAGATTAAAGGTTAAGGATTTCATCTCACATCTGTCCCACATTTATGTGTAAGCAAATGCTCGTTTTGATTAAATAAAAAATCCTTCGAATAAATTTTACAAGTGTGATTGTTACATAAATAATATATCATATACAAAATATTATGCTGGGAAGTAAAACAGTCCATATGTATTTAAGGCAATTCATTTCCATTTATTTATTGATTCTTCATATTTGTGCTCTGAGAGTTGGAAGCATCCCAGTTAAGGTCAGAGATGTATTCATTCATATTTTCCCACTAGGAAAAGGAAAGCACTTAAAACGTTCTTAACTCCTAAACAGTTGCAGAAAAAATGATACTTTTCTGTTGAACATTGTTACTGTCCTCTCAACACGAGAACTTTTAAAGAAGTATCACCCAAAAGTGAAGAGACTTATAACCTGATTGTTTGATAAATTCTGGACAGCGACCACCCCAGTGTGGGGAGGAGCAAGTGGACCCCAAAACATGGCAAGACAGTGCATGTGTTCGTGAGTGTACTTGAGCATGCGAAGCTTTCCATTGCGTTCCTCAGTTGCATAGATAGGAGTGGTTTGGTAACGCCTCCAACCTATGGAAACAATTATGGGATCTCTAGTCTTCAGCCTCTTCCTGTGCCACCTGTGCCCTTTTAACCTAGCCTGGAAGAAGGAAATGAGACAGTTCATGGGATTTACTGGTGGAAGATTCGAAAATCAACCATCTTAAAGTACAATGTCAACACATCATGCAAACCTTTTTCCCTTTCAAAGCAATTTATTTTATTCTAGATAACAAGTATCAAGTTTATATATGTTGCAGCTCCACACATGTCAACATGAATCTCAATTCAAATGAAAAGGCTTATCGTAAGCTTTCAGATTCCATAATGTAAATTTCATCTGATTCCTAGTACTAGTTGTTTAGGAGCTTTGATGATTAGATGTTTCTACATTTCCATTTTTACAATAGCTTTTCCCAGCTAGTGCAGAATATCGTCCTACTCGCCCAAAACAAGGACAAAAAATTTGACCTTAGGGCATATTTGATTGAATGTAATGCAATATAATGTAATCAAATATGTAACACGATGAAAAATATAATGGAATGAAATGTAATTAAAATTTCATTACTATGTTTAGTAATATAATTGATAAAATTTATAGAATGTAATCACCATTTCATTTTTATGTTTTTATGTTTTTTTGTAAATATGTAATGTAATGTAATTAAAACACTACCACCACAAATCACACCGCCACCGCCGCCATAGAAAAAAATTTAAAAAAGGTAAGCCAAAAAAAATGTAATTTAGGGATAATCATTCGGTCAATTTGATCAATTTGAGTAAAATTTAACCGAAATAAATTAATCAAATTTTTTTTATTTAACCAAATTAATTTTTTAAATGAACTTAATCGAATCATTTTGACTAAATTAATTTTAATTCTTAACTAAACCAAAGTTAAAGAAAATAAAAACTTAATTAACCAACCGAATTTAACTAAAATTTATGATTAACCGACTTTAACAGAAATAAAAATTAACCAAAGTTATTATTTACTAAATCAAAATAAGAACTGAGATATTTTTAATTTTTAATTTTATTATCTACTTAACCAAAACGACGTAGTTTTGCGAGTCGATTAATTTGATTAATTCGGTTAAATTAATTCTTAACCGATGACCTAAATTTTAATTTTCTTTAATTGAGTTTTTAACCGAACATTTATTCACCGAACCAAATTGGCCGAATTAACCAAACTGAGCAAACCAAATACTCGGCCCTAATATTATATAACAAAATAAAAGTCAATCAAGTCATTAGAAATTAACTTTTTTTTGTATATCTTCATTGAATAAATTAAATTACAATATAAAATTATGGGTATTTTGATCTTTTGTGATTTTTCAATCTATTCTTTCCATTCCTACAATAAATAAAATAATAAAATATATTTCTCTTTTTTGTGTTGCATATTAAACATCAAAATATAATTTTGATTATTTGGTGGTAATGGTGGTGGTAGAATGGTGATTGTGGTGATCGTGGTAGAATGGTGGTTGTGGTGGTGACAACAATGCAAAGTGATGGTTGTGGTGGTGATAATGGTGGTAAAGCGCTAGGTGTAACAGTGGTGGTTGAGGTGGTGGTGGTAGCAGTTAAGGTAGAGGCAATGGAGCAATGGTGATGGTGGTGGAACAGCGGTAGATGACGTGGTGGTGCTGGTTGTAATGTGGTGGAGCGTGGTGGTGGTGCAGGTGAAGTAGTGATGGTGGTGCAGGTGGAGCAATGATGGCGGTGTAATTAGTGGTTGAGGTGGTAGTTGAGACGGAAGGCGGTGGAGCAATGGAGATAGTAGTGGAGCGATGGTGCGATGGTTGTGATGTGATGCAGCAATTGAGGTGGAGCGATGGTGGTTGAGGTGGAGCAGTTATAGTGGTGGTAATGGTTAAGGTAGCGATGAGGGTGGTGGAGCAGTGGTGGTTGTAGCAGCACGGTAGTAGTGGTGGTGGTGATGGTGGTAGTGGCATGGTAGTGGTGGAGCGATTGTGGTGGAGGTTGTGGTGGTGGAGCGGTTATGGTGGTAGCAGTTGTGGTGAGGGTTGCGGTTGTGGTGAGGGTAGTGGTAGTTATGTCGCAATGGTGGTGGCGGCAAGGATGGTGGTGGTGGCGGCACAGTGGTGGTGCTGGTGATAGTGGAGTGATAATGGTGGTAGTGGTTGAGGTGGTGATGGGATTGGTGGTAGTTGTGGCGCAGTGGTAATGGTGGTTGTAGTGAGGTGATAGTGCTAAATAGCCTTGAATGGTAAAGTTTTTATTGGAGTTAGCCTTGAATGGTAAAGTTTTGATTGGAGTAACTTGATGTAACTGGTACTAGTGTAATGGTAGTGCTAAATAGCCTTGAATGATAAAGTTTTTATTGGGATAACTTGATATAACTGGTTCTGGTGTAATAGGCAATACATGTGTTTTTTATGTAATGAATATTACACATATAATCTCAATTACATTACTTTGTCCAGAAAAAGTCTAACCAAACAATATAATCAGTCATATAATATAATTCACATTCTATTACATGGTTGATTACATCATACCAATCATGGATTTAGTTTTATTCATTTCAAATTTAGTCATCATTGTTTAACAAATTAAAGTTTTGGGCTTTTAGGAACCTAAGCAATTAAATTGTTGCCTCTAATGGTTGATCCCCCTCGACTGACACAGATCCAATTAATATCGAGCCAGCATCTGAGGTGATCTTTCCCTCATTAATAAGCAGTAAAAATCAGTTTCTACCAATGAGGGAAGAAAAATTATGACAGCAAAGTTAGCAACTTATAGTACACTCCTATGAAATAGCAGAAAGGGAAGAAACAAACACCATCCACTGAAGTACAGAGAGGAATGAAGAAGAAAAAGTAGAAAATTGCAACATGAGAAGGTTAAAAAAGAGCATAAAACTATAGTTCGTCTAACCTGCATATATCCAACGTTTTCCTCGCCAAAACCAAGTCCTCCAACTAAAATTGGGTGGCAGGGATCAAAATGCTCAACCATCTCAAAAGGAACATTATGAACTTCCAATCTTAGGTATGTCCCTGTTCGAAAGCCCTCTATGTCTAATCGGGTTTCCTCATCAAGATCCTCGAGTCCAGCAATATTCCTTTGTTTCTGAAGTTCAATCTCCTTCTTCAACTATAAGGATCAAGCATTATAACCATGCATAAATCAAAGCATTATAACCATGCATAAATTGCCACCCCCAAACATTAACATGGAGGCATTCTTGCCGCAACATGCTTTGGAAAACTCACCTTATCAATATATCCACTTTCATCAGCTTGTCCTTCTATCTCATCAACTTCCTCCTCAGGTGATTCAGATCCATCATATGTAAATCAAAATTAAGGTTACAAGAAGCAAGTTCCCAATTCTATAACAAACCAAAATGATGCAGAGGAAAGGGCAAGAGAAAAAAGAGAGATGTATATGTAATATTTGCAACAACTCAGTCTGACGAAATGTTAACAAAAAGGATATTCAGCATCAAACTTCGCACGAAGAGCAAGCTTTTTTAGTCTCCGCTCCTCAATTGCAAGCTCATCTTCTGTCTCCATAGCACCATTACCAGATTCATCTTTCTGACTGCTCTCAAACTTCTCACCCGTTTCCAGATCTTCAAAGTCACCATAGACTTGATCATCATCATCTTCAGCATTGGTCTCAGAGGGTTCATTTCTTCGGGAAGCTTTTGACCAGCCACGTTTAACAAATCGATAAAGAATGCCTTTGTATATCTCTTCCTCTTTCCAGTTTTTAAGATCTGGATGATTTGCAAATTTGGAACAGTCCTCAGTATTGATATTTGTGCCATTCAATCCTTCGCTCAATTTCTGAAATAAATAAGCCAAGTACAAACATTATCAACGTTAAACGTGAAAACAAATTTAATTACCCTGCTTGTTGGCAT
Source organism: Jatropha multifida (assembly GCA_948099535.1). Classification (NCBI taxonomy): domain Eukaryota; kingdom Viridiplantae; phylum Streptophyta; class Magnoliopsida; order Malpighiales; family Euphorbiaceae; genus Jatropha; species Jatropha multifida. Next base: position 27,609 of record CANUEX010031244.1, on the reverse strand, counting down.
AGCACATTTTAAAAGAAGATGCACAGATGCCTCAAGTAGTGTTTCAAACCTTATTTCCTTCCCCTTTTGGCTTGAAAAAGTCATCTCCATCACTTTCCTCGTCATCGCCAATTTCCTGCTTCTCATTAACGGTAGCCGTTGAAGCAGAAATCCCATACACAAGTTGCATTAGATTAATATTTTTTCTTGAGATAGTCCTTTCAACCAAAGACTTTTTCCATTTCGATAAGTTGCCCAGGCCATCCTCTAAGAAAGCAATGTATAAAAAATATTATAAATTTAATGGAGATTATCTTAGGAGAAGAAATTAATCCCATCAAATGACTAAGCACTATTTCAATAATTACTCTCAACAAATTTACTGGACTGCTTTTTTCACTGTACTAAATATCTTCATCCTACACTGTTTTCACATCAAGTGAACTAGAGTTCATAACATGGAACCTATGAATAAATTACTAGAAAAAATTCCTCATAAGAAAAAATTACCATCTGCTTCTTCATCCTCTTCGTCTTCCCCCGAAACATCCGAACCAGAATGTGATTGATCATCCCCATCATCATCGTCATCTTCACTCCCATCATCAGAGTCCTAAAGTGGTGAATAAGATTCGCATTCCATAATAAGATAAAGATGCTACTATCTGCACTCTATTATGTTGCAACACGTCACTTTACAAATATCAACAGCCCAAAAGGCAGAAGAAATCACAGGGATAGTCTGAAAACTATAAAGAGCATTGACCGCTTCACAGTTCGACAAATTAAAAAGACAAGTTACTCTCTATGTCTGCTCTAACAATCAACAGTCCAAAAAAGCACAAATGAGCATTTAGCTGTAAACTAAGCAAAAAACAGGATCAGACATTGGAGAAAGATTTCCTTTTAAGATTCATTTTGGTTGTAACATTCAAAAGAATGGGAAAAAATGAAAAGAGAAGGCCACACCACATTCTATTGCAGAATAGAGTAGTAATCCACGCAGTACAACAAATGAAAGGGGTACATGTTATCTCAAAGCAAACTAATGATATTACCCACAAATATTTATGTTCAAGAAAGCACAGGCATTTGTTTACACACATTAAGAATAGGGGAAAAATTTTAGCACTTCCTTTTTGGAACACAGTTCCTCCAAGAAGCATAACCAATAACAGCGATTATTACCTTCAGATCCATATCATCAACAACATCTCTAAATATAGCTTTTCTCCTGAGTCTTCCACCATGAAACTCAATTTGTTCCTTCATGTGATCTTTAAGATTAGATTGATGATTCGATGGTTCACCATGCTCATCATCAGAACCACTGTCTTCATCATGTACCGAAGCATCTATTTCAGCCAGTCCATCTTGATCAGAAGATTCTGAATCATCCAGATCTTCAGTATCCCTTCCTTCTCTAAATCCATCAGGTTCAATTTGTTCCAAAAGCTTATCCTGCTTCGAAGGCTCTATATCATAACTCTGCTCCTCATTATTAACATTTACATCATTTTGAGTTTCTGATGTAAGATTCCTACTGAAAAGATTGATGAAGCTATGCTCCAACTTCTCATCAATTGAATATTTTGTGTTCTGTAGTGATTTCACCAAAACCTCACCCACATCTTGGTCCTTTCCTGCAAGACAGGAAAACTCTCAAAAAATGGAATTTGCAAAAAGAAGATAGGACTGCATATTTGCCTCACGCCCTACCATACTAGAGGCAATATGATCCAAACACAATATGCACACAATTGAATAGTATAACTCTCAGTTAAGCAGACATATGTCTGCACAATGAAAGAAGGAGAGAGAGTTGAAGTATTTCAAAATGAAATATGTAACGAAAAAAAATAAAGATGTAAGAACATAGCAGCAAATTGTTAACCTACCTTTGCATTTTGTTGCCCCATTTTCATCATCAGCTTTAGAGAACTGAACAAGGTGATCATTCAAGGTTATGAAAACAGCATCCTTGTCATACAGCAACTCCCCAATGCCCGACATGGGTGCATAAAATAGTTTTTCCTTATCTCTCAAGCCCTTCTTTTTGGCAGCTGATGGTAGAGGACAAGGGTCGGCTAAGGCTGTAACTCCAGCCAAGCTATAATCACCAACACCAGCAATATGCACCTGATTATAGAAGTAAAATTTTAAGATAAAACATCCGCACGAAAACGCGTTTTAGCTATATGAAACCTGTTTTAGCTATTCAAAAATATGTTTTAGCTATAAGGCCTGGAACAAAAGAAATATGAAAAGCTTGTCTTGCTACCTGAAATTATTTTATCAGTTCAGCTCTTTTTCCAAAAGTCCCAGTTGTCATGGTTTCAAACTTATCATTCCATCTTCAACAATCTGCCTAAGATTCGTATATTTTCGTATCATAAATTTCCTATAAGGATATGAAGAAGAAGAAGAAGAAGAAGAAGAAGAAATGTAGCTCTCTGTGTCTAGAACATACTGATCCATGTCTGGATTAGACTACATACGGACCTTATATAATAGAAATTTGAAATCAGGTCATCGGTAGGCAGTTTAAATACTCAATGGTTGATATATGACCGACAATCTAAAACCCCAAAAAAATACAAACAGAAAAACATAAATGTAAATAAAAAACTCCAGGTTTCACTTTTGGCTCCAACACAGTTAGCATAATTAGTGCTTGTGAATGACTTAGCAATGAAGAACGTACCTTTGTCCCCCTTTTCAAATTACAACCCCGCAAATAACCATAAAGTGTAACATTTCGATCACATTTATTGTTCATAAGAACTCGTTCACGGGGAGTTACATCTTCAAAACGATCAACTAAAACATATGGGTGAGAAGTTCGCCACGATAACGGATGAAACTTCATAACAGAAATAAACCGTGCAAGATTGTGAACCTCTCGCTTAGGGTACCTGTTATTCAGATAAAGAGAATTGGAACAATAATCTTCATAACTACCAATGCATACAAGGTAAATTTTCACATGTCAGTAGTGCATGAATGAGATACTTACTTTCCATGTATAAGACCAGACAGATAGAACAATTTTGCTCCATCATATATCTCTGTCCAGAAACGGTGCTTGAGTCTCTGTTTTGTTTTCTTAAGTTTCTTCACATCCTTGAATTTATCAAGATGAGTAAGAACTCCCATAACCTTTGGGAATCCATGAACTTGCAAAATATTGAGAAATTCAAAGGTCTCCTGCAAGAGAAAATAGATGCAGATGACCAAAATCCTTGCTTTCTAACTGGTCATGAATAAATATTCTTTATCTTTTCTTTCCCAAAATGGTACACAACAAAGTCAAGGAGACTGAAAGAAACCAAGAAACCCCACCAGAAAAACCATAAGTTAGCAATATAACAGGTACGCAATATATTAAGAATCTAAGCCGGTATATTACAAGGATTTAACAATGAAGACTAACTTGCACACTCTGATGAAGTAAACTAGGGATTAATTTGCAAAATATTTTAAATCAGAAAGATGAATAAGAAAATTTTAAAGATTGACTTCGGTTTACAACAAATTTTGTTACAAATGGAGACTGCTTATCCCTCATATTTCATCAGTTTACATATGCAAACATCTGAATGTACACTTGAAAAGATCCTAATTATCAAGTGTACCGAATAGTTAAAACAAGAACAGACATCATAGACTAAATATCTCACCATTTCAAAGCCATAGCTTCCATCTATCAACAGCAAAGCTAGATCAGCAAATTTTGCAGTATCAATCATGCCATTGATGTCATTTGGACACTCCACAAACTGAACTCTCCTTTGCTTACCTATCATATTTCATACATTTCACATGTTACAAAAACAAGTAAACTTCAAACCAAACTAGTGATAAATAACCTTTCAAGTTTCCCCCAAGTAATTAAAGGTAAACAAATAAAACCTGACACAATGGTCATCGGGCCTTGAATCTCAGGCAAATTATGCTTCGTATAATGTTTTACAAGACATTTTATCAACAGAGACTTGCCAACCTGCCATCAAAATTAGAACCAAATAAATGAGTAATAAAGGCATCACACTGTAACATACACAAATTAGATATATGAATTATGACTAACTGCAATCATGCAATTCAATTCCGTCATAATATAATACTAATTAAGAATCATGTTAAGAACATTCAAACAAACCATCACCAACTCACAACCCATGGCATTCTCTAATTTCAAAATTTTAAACTCAACAAGTGGTTTCAAGAATATAAAATTTTAAAGAAAAATATCAAAACTCACATCCAAATCACTATAATCACTTCATCCATACATACCTTGGGTGGTCCATGAACTACAACAACGTAAGGAGGAGGTTCACCATAAGACCGGTCAATAACTGGCACATGAAGCCTGCGCTGCTCTTTCTCTACAGCTCGTGACTGCAAACGCTTGGCTTTAACAGTTGATGTAAAAGCAAATGCCTAAACAACACCAACAAACAGAAATATCCCAATATAAAAAATAAATAAACTAATTTGCACACTCTTCCATTATAATTGAATTCTATAGCAACAACAATAGGAAAACAGGAAGAATAATAAATAAATAAATAACCTTAGGGTTTTGCCTATTTTCTTCCTTTGAGTCGTCATGCAGCTTCTTCTTTTTATCTGATTTTGATTTCTTCTTAGGACCTGCTTGGCGAAGCCGATGAGGCTTATGCGACTGGTCCTTGTTGCCACTATCTATAGTCATGCGAGCAACTCAACAAGGAAAAACCTAAAAAGCAATTGAATTAGATTAACCACTTAATAATGGGAAAAAAAAGATGAAAGAAAATGGAACTATTCTACCGAACGTTAATTATAACCAACGATAAAACTGAAGCTGAACTATTAGTGCATGCAGTATACTTGGAAGCAGATTGCAGCGAGGTAGAGAGAAAACTAAGGAAGGCAGTGGGGCGGGTACCCGCTGGAAATAAACTACCCGAACCCGAACCCGATTGTTAATTTAAGTACCCAAATCCATTAGGGAATAAATCAATGATACCTGAATCTGTCCCAAATCCGTTTAGAATTACATGCATACTACTTGAACCTGTTCAAATACCCATATAATCACAAATTCATTCAATCCATGAAAACCAAACCGGCTTAGAACGCAAATCCGAACCCGATAATGGAACAAAAAATATATAAAAAATGCATTAAAATTCAACCTAATATTCTAAAACAACAATACTAATAATAATATTATTAAAATAGAACAAAAGAATTAAAGTTCATCCTAAATAAATAATGCATATAATCAAACCAATATCTCAATTAAATAATTTAAAAATCAAAAATCTTCTAAAATTCAATAACAATAATAACAATAACAAACTAAAAATTAATTAAAACATGATAAACTATAATAAATTATCATAGAATAAGAAGGTGTTGACATATTGATATCATTTTTGCTACTATCTTTGCGATATATACTCTCAAATATTGACATTATATCCTACAAACTAAAATCTAAGCTTAGACACAATATATTTAAAATATTTAACATTAGTAAATAGAAAAAGAAACCAACAACAATGTAAATCAAAAAGAAATAATCTCATTCTCATAGTCTAAATTAACTCAGTTTAGACAAAATAACAAATAAATAGTGAAATTGTCATACATGAAAAGTATGACTAAAAGAAAAGGCAAATAAATTAGTACACAGCACATTTTTTCCTAATTTAAAAAAATAATAAATGAAAAATAAAAAGCAAGATAACAAATAAATAGTGAAATTATCATACATGAAAAGTATGACTAAAAGAAAAGGCAAATAAATTAGTATACAGCAAATTTTTTCCTAATTTAAAAAAATTACAAATGAAAAATAAAAAGCAACAGCGTACACTAGCAAATTAAACTAGCTACAGCCGAATTTAGAGACAATAACAACGAAAAAAAGCAATCATCAAGATTACATGTTTCTTATATTTAATTAGGTCTAGTTCAATACACAGAATAAACAGGTCAAACCTTAAAAGCAAGAACAAGATGGTTTCTTTGACCATCTTAACTTCTCTACACAATATTAATCATTATTAACAAATCAAACTTTGAATTAAAAAAACCGAACATGTCATATTTCAATCATATAGCCATGAATTGGCTTATATTAACCATCATTTTGCCTTTTAATATATAAATTTTCAAGATATTAATTGGCTTAAACATGCACAAAACACACAAATAAAAAAATAAAACATTAAACATATATTTGTCCGCTGAAGCCACAAATTAATTCAATAATTCTCCTCTTTGTTTATGCATATGTATTTATGTAAAAAGAAAAAAGAAAAAGAAAAGGGACGAAGGAGAACGAAAAAATAAATGGAAAAAGAAATAAAAAAAATCAAGAATGGAAATGGAGGAACCTGGCACTGGTACTACGGTTGAAGAGCAGGACTGCTGCGGAGGCGACGGCCGCGCACGGAGCGACGGGAAAGTAGAACAGTAAGTTTGTGAATGGGTAGAAGAAACGTAGAAGCAGAGAACCAACGGCGCATAGAATAAGAGGTTTGAGAGGGTTTTGTTTTCTTTGTGCAAAATGACGTAGTTTTGTTTGTAGATTTATTTAAACCTCTCGTACATCAAAACTATGTCGTTTTGATGGTAAAATAAGTTATTATTATTATTATTATTATTATTATTTTATTATTATTATTATTATTATTATTATTATTATTATTATTATATATATATATATATATATATAAAAGTAGAAATGAGGGGAAAATAATGAAATTGTCGATATTATTTTTGTGAAATTTAAAATATTTTCAAATAACTTTAGTTTTAATCAATTATTTTTATTTTTAAAAAACAAAAAACTATTTTTGATTTTAATTTTAATTTTTCAAAAACTATTTTTTTACGAGCTTTTTTTTATATGTTGATAACAATATTTTATAGTCAAAATCAAGTATGTGTGTATATATATAAAATATTTTTTTTAAAACAAGAAATCATGTCTAGAGGAAATGAATTATTAAATCCATACAATAATAATAATAATAATAATAATAATTAATTATTTTTATTATTTTGCCACAAATGTTGAGCTATTTGATCACGAAAACTATTCATTCAATGAAGTTGACTCGAATCAATGTTGATAGTTTCACGTGCTTCAATTCCTTGGTCATCTTCTATCACCATATTATCATTTACATATTCTATAAATAGAGTATCTACATTGTCTTGCATTCTTATGTAATTATAAATGACACAGCAAGCAAGAGCATTATTTTTGTTGATTGGAATGATAAGGAGCCTTGTCTCTAAGAATGGGAAAACGTGCTTTTAATACTCCGAAACAATGTTCAATAACATTACGCAGAGATGAATCTATGTAATTAAATAATTCTTTTGGACCTTGTGGATTTCATCTATCTCTATAATGACGTAAGTGATAACATTCTCCACGATATAGTGAAAGAAAACCAAGCATATTAGTATATCCAAAATCCACTAATTAATATTTACCTTGTGATGGCATTGGAAATTTATTTTCCAGCTCAGTAACAGTTTTCAGGAAAACTCTTGCATCATTCGCTGTTCCTTCCCAACCAGTCATGTCAAAAGTAAACTGCATATCAAATAAGCAAGCACACATAATATTCTGAGTTGGCTCAATTTTTTTACCACGGTATGGAATTTGCTGATTAGTTGGAACACGAGTAGAAATATGTATACCTTCAATTGCCCCCATGCAACCCTAGTATTAAAAATAACAATATTGATAAGAAAATAAAATTATAAATCTACTTCTTAATAAATAAAAAAACCTTTTGAAGAGATTGTACCTTAAAAAATGGATAATATATTCTATTGTATTTTATCTCTAAAGGAGTATCTCCAAATGATAGAGGAACAATTAGATGTTTTCCAAGAGAACAAATAGCATATAAGACTTTTTTAAAATATTTGGACGTTGTTTGTATAGAGTGTTGAAATCTATCTCTCACAAATCGATGTTGTGCATTCTGACCAATAATAGTAAGAAATATAGCTAGTTGTTCTTGAACTGAAAGAAATTTAGAATCTTTCAATTTTCCTCTTCCTTTTAACTCCTTACATAAATTAATAAAAATATATGGGTCCATTCGAAATAACTCAAAGCAAGTTTTGGGATGACCATTTAATACTTCTATAACTTACTCATGACTTGTTAATGTTGATATTCTTTGTGGGCAAGGTTTCTTTAGGCACAGGCAGTTGTACTCTTAATTTAAATAAATAATCAGCAGTTACTCTTCCTCTTCATCAGAGTTTGAAAGAAATTTCTCTAGTTCCATATTTTAACTCTTTAATCATCAAACCTAACAAAAAAAAAGATATATGTATATTTTGGAGTACTGAAATGTAAGACAAATTAATATTACTTTTCACAAAGTAATGATGTTATTAAAACTAATTATAAAAACAACATATCACAACAAATGTCTCATATTATTACAATTTTGAAATTTATTAATTTAAAAATACAAAAGGTAAACAAAAATTAATCAAATATGGCTAAAATTATGGCCAAATTTAAATATTAAGAATCCAATCTTTTTTCCTTTCCTCTGACATAGCAAAAAACATGATTCTTCATAGGGGATCATGTATAAGTTTAGTTGCTTTTGTATAAGATAATTCATCTATTCCTTCAAGAGTGTTAAGTATATTTAGGCAATTTAATACAGACTCTTGATCTTGCCTATTATTTCCACTATTTTCATTTGAAGTGAATGATGTTTCTAAACTTTTTTTCTTCATTATTTATAACTTTTTCTTAGTATTTTCACCCATTATAGTTAAGGCTTGAGTCATTGCATTTTGAAATTGTTCTCTTGATCTGCGGCGATTATTTTCTGAGCTGGCAACATATTTCCCTTTTGACTTTTAGGAACATCATGTCCTTTGTCATTTGAATCATCAGAAGTTTTACCATTACTTCTTTCATCCTCACTAATAGAAAGGCTTTTTGTGGAGGCATGAGAATACGCTCTAGTGGCAGTAGTATTGTCATAAATCACACATAATTTTTCATATTCTTTACATCTTTTTTTCTTAAATCTCCTAGCATGCTTATTCACCTAAATTAGAAAACATTATGAATAAGCACCCATTATAATTCAATCACAAGCAACTCCAAAAAAATAAAAAAAAGGATTTAGATTAATACCTGAATTAACTTTTGCCATACATATAATGAATTGTATCCAATTCTTGTTTCTTTGAGAAGTTTACTGAAGTTCTTCCATCGAGTTCTAAGAACATTGAATTTATTTTTTAATTGGATATGAGAATATTGCTTTCCATTTTTTTCAATCAATCCTTCCAAAATTGTTTTCCAACCTTTCTTAGTAAAAGTAGTTATTTTTTTGTTTCCTTTTTTCACTTCCTCCTCCATTAATGATATAAAATAATCTTCGACTTTTGAGACCATATTGCATCTTTTTGACAAATTTCAATAACTTCATCTTGATAAATAACATTATCTAGTATTACACTTGCCATCTACGAAAAAACTTAAAATTATTAAAAATTATATTTCAAATGTGACAAAAAATTTAACAAAATTAAATTAATATTAATATCACTACTAATAAACTATTTAATTAAAAAAACATAAAGAATAGTAGGGTAATCAACAAAAATATTTATGAATACCACCAATTAACTTACACTAAAAAGATAATTATAATTATTATCAATTATCCACAATTTAAATAACTTACACTAAAATTGACAATCATCGGTAAGTTCTTGATTATAATATTTAAAATTACATCATAGGTGAAATTGACAACTTGTGTCGTTTGGCAGCTCTACTATAAATAAAAAATTATGAAATAAACTCAAGCCATACATATCATCTGGTAATTCTTCGCCTTCAAAATCAAAACAATCCAAAAGGGACAAATAAAAACATATGAAGGTGTAAATGAATGTATGTGAAAAGTCGACAATATCATCTTAAAACAATAACAGTGAAAAGGTTCAAAAATTGTTACTTAAATATTTTGCTTAAGATTTCAAAAAAAAAAAAAATAACAACTAGCTTACAACTAAATAATGGAGCATGACATGAATATCACAAAAGAAAAAGAGAAAAATTTCAGCTAGAATAGAGAAAGATTTTTATGAATGCAATCCTCTCGTTTTGCCAAAATAGACATTTTCTCAATTGCTAAACACATCCATTTATAGATATAAAAGCAAAAATTGGAGATATTTCATTAAAATATAATAAAAATCTTCAAAGATGGAGTATCACATGAATATTGTAAAAAGAATATGAATTCAAATTCAGCTGTATAAATAAATTAAAATACCTTATAAATTTAGCTGTCTTTAGTATATGGATCTTCCCCAAATATTTGAAGAATACTCTTCTTAACCATATCTTACAATTATAAATGGAATAGGGGAGAGTCAAATATGGAGTTTTATCCTATTTGATATAGATTTCAATCTAAAGGAGAGGGAAGTGAATTTGTTTCTAGAGAAAACTTGTAGGTAAGAGAAGAGAGAAGCGTGTTAACAAGCGTATGAACATAAAATAAAATAAAAATCGCGCAAATCAGGATTTGTGGTTTCGTAAATCACATTTTCTATTTTTTAAACTACCTTAAAAAAAGTTAAAAAATAAATATAAACAATTATAAAACAAACACGTTTCATTTTTTTTAACTAAAATTAAATATAAAACAAGAAACCACAACAATACCAAAAACTATCTAAGCATTTCAAAATTTTAAATTTTTACTATTATAATCTCTTTGTGTCTAATTATATTATATTATATTTTATTATTATGCAAATTATTAATAATAATTCAATAATTTTTAATAATTTATTATTATTATAGTATATAATTTAGCTTCAATATTATCCTTTTAAATAATATATGTAAATGAGGCATTTGAAAATTTTAATATTCTTTTTAATTTATTTTAAATAAGTATATCTAGATGATTTAGATTTGATTTAATGATTAAATTTCTTTAATTATAAATTGCACTTTAATTTAGTTAGCCAAAAAATAAGATAAAAAATTATTATTTTTAAACATCTCAAATTTAATTAATTATATTAGTATCTTATATAATTCAAATCCTATTTCTATTAAAGAATATAATTTTATTAATATTTTTTAAAATGCTTTCATGATTTTGGTTGGCTAAAAAAATAAAAATAAAAATAAAAATTTATTACTATTTATAAATATTAAATTTGATTTATTAGATTGCTTTCTTATTTTATTATTAACTTATATTTATTTACTATAGGATATTACAGTGAAAGGTATTCTAGTATTAACTTATATTTATTTACTACAAGATATTACAGTGAAAGTTATTAATAAAATATTTAAATTAATTATAAAATGCACAATAGAAACTATTTGATGATTTTTATAAATCAATTTTGTTTTTCCTTAAAAAATAAAATGAAAGCAACTAACATAGAATAAAAACTATATGAATTAGTACGTTAACATAGTATAAAGAATGATATTTACTGCATATATAAAATGTAATAAAATTTAACCATTCAATCTAAATAAAATTTATAATCTAAATAAAATTTATAATTTAATATTATATAAATAAAAAATACAAGTATAAAGAATGAATATATAATAAGTATAGTCAATGTGCAATGCACCTCATAAAGAATATATAATTGGATTGGTCAGCCAGGTATGGGGCATCAAATCCTTAGTGCACATGTATGAGAAGATGAGCCACGTGAGAGGATGACTCATGCGATTTCGGTGACGCCACAGACTAATTTTCACGTAATTGATTGTTTGAGGATGAAATAATTATGGACGCTGATACTGTGACATATGTATAACTAGCAGTGTGATCAATTCTGTGACTGGAGATGTATTTTGCATGATTATCTGGTCATGTATTATTTATTATTATTCACTGAGTTTGGTGAAACTCACCCTCCCCTTTCATAAACTTTTTCAGAAGTAGAAGTATCGCTGATTGATAAAGACTCTGCTTCTTTCACCACAGAGATATAATATTTAATACCAGCTTTGAAAATGTTAGTATATAAATCATGTGAGACATTTGAATATTTTGAGTATTTTTATTTGGTTCCGTAGTTAGGATAATAAATTAATATTTGGATATTTAAAAATTATTATATGCTGATAAATAACCTGTGGAGTACTTTTTGAAATTTGGAGAAATTATGACAGAAAAAGTTTGACCATATTATAACCGATGAATTTTTGCATATAATTTATTAAGTATAAGCCCGAGTTGTGAATCAAATGTGATATTGAAGCTGAGCTAAAAATATTACCGATGGATTGTTGGACTATGTCATAATATGGGCTTGCTGTTCCCAAAGTCAGATATTAATAGAAATGGATTTTTAAATAATTCAGGCTTACTACGGGCCTCGGGGGCCTTAAGCTTACCCGAGTCCTAGTGCCGGTCCGGCCCACGGTTTTGGGTCGTGACAGATAGTACAGAAAACACTATCGTTAAGCAAAATTGCTTAGTGGTGCTAATTTATATATATTTAACAATAAATCCATATTTTTTTAATATTAAAATATTAATTGTACATAAAATTTCTTATGAAAAATACTCTTCATATACTCATATTTGAAGTCTCAATTATCTCAAAACTCAATCATTGATTTATAAGAAAGTATTTGACATTAGCAATAGCATTAGCAGTGGAAAGTCCTGTAATTAAAATCCATTAGTTGCCCATATAAATTAATAGAATATCATCAATGTCATTTCTATAAAACATTCATTCAACAATTCAATAATATTTCAATTAGTCTCAGCAATCTAGATAGACTCAATTCGAAGGACTATCAATATCTGATGTGCACATCTAGATTTGCAATTTACGACCTCAATATGTGATTTTTATCTCAACAGAAGAAGGAGCAATCTACAACCTTATTTAAGAGGGAGCAATCTCCAACCTCAATATGGAGGGAGCAATAACAATCACAGTATCCACTCAACAAATGAAATGGTACCGATAGGTAATAACCATATGAATCACAATATCAACTTCAACAAATAAAGTGATATTAAAAGGTAATAACCATGTCTATCAATTACTGTGAGACTACAAAACATTTCATTCATATTTCAATATCAAAATTATGTTGGGCAACATTTCATTTCATAACACTGCTAAAAATATTCATTCATTTCATCAACTAAGTATAGAAATTGTATTTTTAATTTATATGTTATTAATCAATTACCAATAATTATTAACAATAACCAATCAATTAAAATTTAACCATTCAATAAATAGGAAGAAATCAACTTAAAAGTATTTTGAGTTATTCTTAAAATCGGGGTGTTATAATTCTACCCTTCTTAAAAGAATTTCGTCCTCAAAATTCATTTTAACCAATAATCTCTAATATTAGTATGCCATATTCGTTCTCGTTTTACTTTAGTTCTTACTTAGTAGACTAACATTGCATGTCTCATTTGCAAAAATCTCTGATACCAATTCAGTTAAATAATATTCAATAAATTCAAATTCAACTAAGCATTATCTGCTAACTTCAATTTTTCAAATTTATAACATATATTCATCATATAATCAACCAACTAGATTTTATAATTTCGCCAGTATTCCTCTATACAAAATTATTTATGAATATCTCCATTGATTTTCAAAACTGATTACCCTATCATAATATTGATTACCTGTGTACTCTAAATTATCTGACTTAAAATTATTCCCATATAACATCATGACAAGAACTTAATTCCAAATAATTTATTTTAAATTCACAAAATTTCAAATATATCTCATAAACTTAATATATAAATTTGTATCTTTCACCTCCATTCCCATTATCTCTTAGAAATCACGATTCTAATATAAGAAACCTCACCAAATAATAACAATCATTCTTTTTACATCCATTCAGACCATATTGATTCATATCTCCTTAAGAAGTAATTCATTCTCTATATCCATAGTGTTCCACATGTATTTATAATCATTGCATTTTCTTAATAGTATCTAAGGATTCAATCATTACTTCACATGTCAATAATAACATAATTTCAAGAAAATCAATTTTCCTGTTTATTCTGTAATCGACAATAGAATAACAACTTCATAGAACTCCAAAATTTAGCATGCAAGTATTAAAATGAACAGCTTTCTAAAAACACCACAATTCATTTGCCTTATAACTTTAACAATCTAGTTTATCCATAATATTTAATATATTTCTAAATACTTAATACCATTCATGAATTAAGCTTTACTCCATAAAACCTTTATTTATTTTCATTTATAGAGATCATTCTTACTTCCAAAATAATTTATCTCAAGGCATATATCTTTTATATCATATATTTTCACCTATGCACAATATACTACTCATTTCCCTTCATCAAAAGAGTATTCATCCTTTCACACAAAGGGTGTTCATTCTTATAATTATAATCACCACACAATCAGAATATAGACAATTTCCATTCAGAATTCCTATACTAGAATCATACCTCAATTACATGCAATTAAATATCTTCAAATTCAATCCAACAAACATCCTCTTATACTTTTTATATTTCATTCAAACTTTACTTCTTATTGAGTTCATATATTCCTACTTAATTATACAAAATCTGTTATCCTTTAATTCAAATCACACAACACCTCCTTCAAGTTATTCCATGTACTCGTTTCCATATATTATCTACTGAATCCAATCAGATTCATATTTTCATTTATATACTTTAATAATATCACATCACTCTGTCATCACTTAAAAATCAAATATTAAACTTTGAAGCTAATAATCCACATAAAAAAACATCATATTATGTAAAAATAAGTATTCATTCATTTTTCAAGTCTATTACATTACAGTTCTAAACAAACCAACTAAAAACAAGAAATCTTGAAGGGTAGTGAGTATGGTAGTTCGTGTTTGAGTTCTCTGAAATTGCTGCTGTTGCATCTCAAGTAGCTCTTGTTGTAACTCAAACTATTGTTATAGTGAATTTTGTAATTGACTTGAAATTTCTAATTTAAATATATCATAGTCAGATTGTAAGTCTAACAGCAAGTTATATAATTCATCTATATTATGGAAAATAGAAACTTCATTTTGTGTTTCTGGTTGTTTCCTTTTTATTCCCAAAACAGGATCTGGTTCTTGATCCTCTGATTATGTGTCCTCTATTATCTTTTCTTTTCCTTTGGATGTTGAAGCTCTCCCTATCTCATTTAGAACCATCATAGGTTGAGAGCTTAAATAAGCAAGTACACACTTTTCCAAAAGCAGTCTAGAACAAAGTGTAAAGTGAGGTACGTTTCATTTGATAGATTGATGTTATAAAATTGAAAAATAGGAGTGAGAATTTTTCCAAAAGACAAACAAACATGCTTGTCTTTAATTTTATTTATATAGTAAATAATAGAAGCATGAAGATTTACCTTCAGTTTGATTAAGTTAGAGGGAAAAGGTAATTTTCTTACTCTTAGAACAAAAGGTGTTTTCAAGAAGTCATCATTTAAAGTAATTTGTGTTTGCTTTAAGGAAGATAAAGGTTGATCTACCAACTTGTTAGGGATTGGAGTATCCATCCCTCAGCTGAAATTTGAAGAACATCAGATAAAATCTTTTCATTTACCTTGATAATTTGACCTTTAATATTAGATATCAAGGTGTTGGTGTTGATATCATATTGGAAATTGGCATAGAACAATCTCACAAGATAAGGATATAAAGGATAATTCTTAACCAGAAGGCTACGCCAGTTTTGAAAATCAAAAACATTAAATAATCCACTATTCCCACAGAGAGATTCATCCTCAATAATCTCGAGAATAAGGATGTTTTGTTTTGTTAATAATTGATACTTCTCTTTTGCTTCCTTACTAAAGAAATTAGGGTCTAGGATATATAAATCAACATTTCTTAAGAAAGAATTAGATTCAAGAAGTGAAAGGAAGAAATCCATATTGAATAACATAAAGGTTTTGGACTCAGAGTAGTGTAATGCTTAGAAATGAAGAATTTGTGTACAAATCCAAACAGATAGTAGAGTATTTAACTACTCAAGAATATGTTACTAGTCAAATATTTCACTATCACACATTTATTATTGCCCATGTGAAGTTTGAAATCTTTTTGCGGTAAGTTTGACAATGAAGAATCCTTGTCTACAATATTTGAATATCAAAGATTTCCTTCTATCGTTATCATCAACATGTGCTTTTCCTTTATTTATTGTTATTTTTCTTTTGGTTTGGTTTGATTTAATAAACCCTTGGTTAGTTTGATTCCCAACTCCCTTGGTTTGTATTTTATTACTTTGTTCCTTTCTTTTTCTTACTGATTTCTTGTTCTGTTTCTTTCTTTTTAATTTTTATCTATCTTTCGTCTTCTTTGTTCCCTTCTCAATTCTTTTCCTTTAACTTTCTTCATGTTTTTCTTATTTAAAACACTATAATGAATATATTTAAATACACAATACAAATTAATTATTACCAATAATTTTTGCTCTTAACCAATAATTATTAATTATTGGAGTTAATCAACTTTTCTTAATTTTCTTTCTCTTCTGCCTTTAATTTTCCCCTTTATATTTCTATTTCCTTTAAATTTTTCTGCATATATTTCTTAAACACTAAAGTGTGTATATATATATATTCATGTGTTTTTCTTCATACCTTACTTAAACAATAAATGTATATTTTTCCAATACACAATCAAGAGTAATGCTTGCTTTTCACTTATACTTTAACCAATAATCAATAATTGTGGGTGTTAATCAATAAAGTTTTTCTTAGTTTCTTTTCTTTTTTTTTCACTTATTTTTCCTTAATACTTCTTTATTATTCCATTTCTTTCTTTGCAAAAATATATATACTATCTCTATATCTTTGTATTTTTATCTCTTTATTCTGTATCATCCTTGCATATAACCATAGCATTGCAGAAGAATATTGGTTTATCAGTCCAAAATTCATCTACATATACTAAGGTTCTTAGCGATTATGAAAGTAAAGTCTTATAATTTCAATACATTATGCTTCCTTTTTCCCTCTAAAGAATTCTTAAATTTCTATATTCTCTAATTTCATCACAATAACTCATGCAAGGGAGAATACTCATACTTTTACATCTGGCCAGGACATAAAAACAAACCATTACTCTTCTATGCATATCAAATTCCTCAATAAATTTCAAATCATAAAAAAAATTCACTGCAATCATAACAATTCCATCTCATAAGCTTATTCTCAATAGCTTAGCATTACTTTTAAGGAATGTATTCTATCTATATTTTCACTCAGATTGCAAATTATACCATAACTTGTCTATTATATATTCTTATCATAAAACTGATCAAACTAACATAGTATTTCAAATCATCAAATATTTGATTTCTTATCAAAATCACTTATCCAAAAATAATATTTGCACCACCCAATTTTTAGAATAATGTATAATGTAAATATACAACAATTAAAAGTCATTTATAATTGAGCAGACTCACAAATTATAATTTTACTTTCAAAATTTGATCCAGTGTGCAACTAAACCAATATTCTAATATCAAATACAAATAATTTAAATCATAGCAATCATATCATATCAATTAACATATCGTTTCTTTTAAAATCCATAAAATAATATTTCAATAACTTCAATAATTCTTTTAAAGAAAAGAACTCATATCACAAATATATATATATATATATGAAAATAATATAATTTACTTTAATTAAAATAAAAAGTTAATATTGCACTAACCTGGAGTAAAAAGCTTCCCTAGCCTTTTCTCTCTATTAATTAACTCTTTAGTAAGGAAGCAAAGGAAAAGTATCAGTTACTAACAAAACAAAAAATTCTCATTCCTGAGATTATTGAAGATGAATCCCTGTGTGAAAACAGTGGTCTGTTTGATGTGTTTGATTTTCAAAACAGGTGTAGCCTTCTGATTAAAGACTATCCTATATATTCTCATCTGGTGAGATTGTTTTATGCTAATCTCTGATACAATCCCAACACCAATACCTTGATATCAAATATCAAAGGTCAGATTATCAAGGTAAATGAAAAGTTTTTATCTGATATTTTTCAAATTATAGTTGAGGGATGGATACTCCAGTCCCTAACAGGTTGGTCAAAACAACCTCTATCTGCTTTAAAACAAACACAAATAACTTTAAATGATAACTCTTTGAAAACACCTTTTGTTGTTAGAATAAGGATATTACCTCTTCTCTCCAACTTTATTAATCATTTTTGTATTCATAATGTTTTTCAAAGAGAGGTATTAAGTTATCGTCTTAAAAGATTTGATTTATTTCTTCATTTCCATGCTTTTAATCAAACTGAAGGTAAATCTTCCTGCTTCTATTATTTACTATATAAATAAAATTAAAGAAAGTCATGTTTGTCTGCCTTTTGGAAAAATTCTCATTCCTATTTTTCAATTTTATAACATCAATCTATTAAATGAAACGTACCTCACTAGTAAACCTTGCTCTAGACTGTTTTTGGAAAAGTGTGTACTTGTTTATTTAAGCTCTCAACCTATGATGGTTCCAAATGAGATAGGGAGACCTTCAACATCCAAAAAGGAAGATAATAGAGGACACAATCTGAGGATCAAGAACCAGATCCTATTATGGGAATAAAAAGAAAATAACCAGAAACACAAAATGAGGTTTCTAATTTCCATAATATAGATGATTTATATAATTTGCTGTCAGATTTAAAATCTGACTATAACATATTTAAATTAGAAATTTCAAGTCAGTTACAAATTATACAACAACAATAGCTTCACATAATAATAATAAGTGGCACATATTCATCTTTTTCATAAAATAGAATTTCCAATCAAATCATAACAATAATTTAAAAATCTTATCATATCAATTAACATATTGTTTCTTTTAAAATCCATAAAATAATATTTCAATAACTTCAATAATTTCTTTAAAGAAAAGAACTCATATCACAAAAATATATATGAAAATAATATAATTAACTTTAATTAAAATAACAAGTTAATATTGCACTAACTTGGAGTAAAAAGCTTCTTTAGCCTTTTCTATCTATTAATTAACTCTTAAACCACTTCAGTGGCTTATCCTAACCTATAAACGAATAACATAATGTACTTTAATTATTTATTTCCAGTTCTCGGTTGTTATATAAATTCTTAGTATTCTTAGTTTAATTCTTATATACATTCTATTATCATTAATGTCATCGGTCCATACTTTAATTTCATTTATTTTCTTTAATAGCTAAAGAATTTATTTAGTTTACTTAACTATATTTATTAAAAACATATAGCTACTTTATTTTCTTTAAGAACATATGTTTAATGAACCGTTTAACTGCTTGATTTAATCCAATAAATTACATTTTATTTCTCAGATAAATTTGGTAACTTCATTTTAACTCTCATTAAAACAATTGCTTATCTTACTCATTAAAATCCTTTAAATTAAACTTGGCATTTTTTTAGAAAACATATTTTGTTTTTCAAATCATTTTGATAATTATCTACTTATTCCAGTTAAAACAAATGCATAACTTTCTTATTAAAACAATTTAATTAAATCTGATTCAGAAATAATAGTCTACTTTTTAAATCAACTTAAGAATGAGTCTGTTTCACCCCTTTTACAATAAATATTTTTTTCAAAATCTTACTAAAACCAAATGTATATATTTACATATACTTATTAAATTAATCCATTACTAACTTCACTTTTTTTTATTTGTTAAATTAATTTATTCTTTCATCAATTTATTTCCTTAAACAATAATACAATTTGTCATTTTATAAATTGGTTCTTTCTTTTCTTTTTCTATTATAATTTAGCGGCACTTATTTAATATTTGCTTTATCTATTATTTACATTTCACAATAATTACACGGTTCATCCCAATTCACAGCCATTTTCCATCCGTCATATTCAGCGTTTCACAATTTATTAAAACTCAATATTTACTCTATTAGGTTAATTCATCAATAATTTAACTGTCTAAATTCTAATTTATACCATTTATAATTTCTTTCGCAGTTAATAAAGAATCTTTCATAAATTCGCTTATTTTACTAATAATTTGGAGGTTCATTTCAGAATTAGCTTCCATATAATTGAATTCAATTAAGCCAATTTAATCGAAATCACTCAATAATTTCCAATTGAATTTCAAACTAAAATTGCCAAATTAACTTTAAAATATACCAATTTGCGATTCGGAGTTCGGATTCGAATTCAACATGCGAAATCGGTAATTCTGCCTTTTTGTGAACTCGCCAGTTGGTCGCCGGACGGTCACCGGACCACCGCCTTCGCCACCGTTCACGGTTGCCGGGAAATCGCACAAGCCCAGAATTTCGCAAGGGTACCACCATTCGACTCGGTTTTTCACGATGAGTCCGAATCCATCCTTAGTTCGCTGAGCCAGTGACTCTTTTTTGCCGGAATTGAGCCTGCAGTAACCTTCACGCCACCGCTCATGGCGAGCTCACAAATCGAAGCCCATTTCTGAAATTGAAGAAGGGAAAAGGATCGCCTGAGGAAAAGGAGTCGATCCGGCCTCCTTCCGTTGCCTCAACACCCTAGGATCAGCGTGATTTGACAAAAGTCGACACAGCAACTGTGCAAAGACTTCAGTGGAGGATTTGCTCGTTTCTTGCTCCGATTCATGCTCTCGTCGAGCACTTGAAGTTTGGGTGCTCAATCGCCGAATTCCATGGCCAGTTGACTGAAATTGTGAAGGAGAAAGGGGGAGGAGGCGCTGGCGTCGTGTGCAGGAGAGAGAAAACTAGAGGGAGAGAGGGATGAACGGGAGAGAGAACTTTCTTCTTTTTTTGTTTTCTTTCTCATTTTCCTCCTCTCATTTACTTTCTCTTATTATTATTATTATTATTATTATTATTATTATTATTCATTTACACTCATTTATATAAAATCCCATAACATATATTATAATTTAACCTAAACTTATTATTCATTGGTAAGTAACCATTATAAATTTTATACTTCATACAATTTTAAAAAAATTCATATCAATGACCAATCAAAGAATTTAAATATTCAAAATACATAGGTAATAAAATTACATTAAAATCCCTTATAACATTTTCCTAGAATCGGAGTGTTACAATTCCTCCACTCTTAAAAAAAAAGTTTCGTTCTCGAAATTCAATTAAATCAATACACTCCACTATCAATATTCATAAAATCCTTTCTGTTTCATTTCAATTCCTATTTAACAAATTAGCATTTACTCCATTCATATTCTGTGTATGCTTCTCTATATGAATCCTTTGCAGAAATCAAATTTAATTGGTTAATATCTAATAACTCCAAATCTCAATAACAGTTACACCTTAAACTCATCATATATCTTACTAGTCAAACTTTACTACCCTTTTTCCTTAATCTCTTAGATAAATATCTATAAGCATATCATTTGAATATTAGATCTGATCGTTTCTTTTTATCAATAATCACCTAAATTCTCTTAATCATTTTGGCTTAAAGATCATTCCCCTCAATATAACAAAATCACCTCAAAATAAATTCTTGCAATGTCACAACATTTCAAAATACTTTTCCAGATTCCACTAATTCACATTCCTTCAAAATAATCATTCATTTGCCTAATTCCATATAATTATATGGTTATGATAATTATTTTTATCCTGAATAAATTACAAAATTCTTAGTAATCACCTCAAACATCAATATCAACATAATCTCAAGAAAATCAATTTTTCTACTTTTTCATAATCAGCACAAAATACCAGAATTATATATACTCCAAAATTTGGCACATAGGAATATATACAATTTAACTGTCATCAAAGCAACAATTTATACCACTTATAATTATAACATTTCATTTTGCTTACAACTTCACTTTATTACATATCTCATCAATAGTTAATGCAGACCTAAAATTCTCCACTAAACATTCATTCATTTTCGTTTATAGAGATCATTTCTCATCTCCCAAAATGGCAACTTATATTTCCTTTTAATCATATCACCTCATTTTGTTCATAATGTTTATATACTTCTCAACTAATTCCTGAAAATCAAGTTATACTTATTCCACAAAGCATTTATTACTCTTGTAAGAATTCATTTTCATCTCCAAAGTAAATCATTCCAAGTATATATCATTCATGCAACATAAATCATACTTATGCAATTTCACTATACTTTCCTTCCATCACTGAGTTTATCCTTATAATTATAATCACTACACAATCAGTATATAGATCATTTCCATCCAAAGTCATTATACTAGAATTATACTTCAATTACCTTAGGTCTAATATCCTTTAATTTAAATCATACTTCACAACCCTTAATAATTTAATAAACTCATTTCCATATATCCTCTACTAAATCCATACATATTCATCAAATTCATAAATAATATCTCATCATTTTTTTACTATTAGATTCAACTAAGATATCTTAAAGTTAACAATTTCCTTAATAAAAATACAACAACACATCAAAATAATCTTTTATTCATATAGCAATTCAGGTACATAATTATTTTAAAAAAAAACAATTACAGTTCAAAACAGCAAGCTTTGAAGAATGGAAAGCAATGAACACAATGTTTGAGTTGTCTCAAGCTGCTGCTGTTGTATAATTTGTAACTGACTTGAAATTTCTAATTTAAATATCTCATAGTCAGATTTTAAATCTGACAACAAATTATATAAAACATCTATATTATGGAAATTAGAAACTTCATTTTGAGTTTCTGGTTGTTTCCTTTTTATTCCCATAACAGGATCTAGTTCTTGATCCTCAGATTGTGTGTCCTCTATTATCTTCCTTTTTCCTTTGGATGTTGAAGCTCTCTCTGCCTCATTTGGAACCATCATAAGTTGAGAGCTTAAACAAGCAAGTTTACACTTTTCTAAATAAGGTTTAGAGCAAGGTTTACTAGCGAGGTACGTTTCATCTAGTAGACCGATGTTATAAAATTGAAAGATAGGAGTGAGAATTTTTTCAAATGGCAGACAGACATTCTTATCTCTGAGTTTATTTATATAGAGAATAATAGAAGCAGGAAGATTTATTTTCTGTTTAATCAAAAGCATAGAAGTAAAGAATAAATCTTATCTTTTAAGGCGATAACTCGTCACCTCTCTCTGGAAAACATTATGAACACAAAAATGATTAATGAAGTTGGAGAGAAGAGGAAATTTCCTTATTATAGGAACAAAAGGTGTTTTCAAAGAATTATCATTTAAAGTTATTTGTGTTTATTTTAAAGAAAATAGAGGTTGTTCTGACCAACCTGTTAGGGACTGGAGTATCAATCCCTCAGCTGGAATTTGAAGAATATTAGATAAAAGTTTTTCATTTACCTTGACAGTCTGACCTTTGATATTTGATATCAAGGTATTGGTGTTGGGATCGTACTGGAGATTAGCATAAAACAATCTCACCAGATGACGATATATAGGACAGTCTTTAATCAGAAGGCTATGCCAATTCTGAAAACCAAACACATCAAATAGACCACTATTTTCATACAGAGATTCATCCTCAATAATCTCAAGAATGAGGATCTTTTGTTTTGTTAGTAACTGATACTTTTCCTTTGCTTCCTTACTAAAGAAATTAGTGTTTGGGATATATAAATCAGCATTTCTGAAAGAGGAGTTGGATTAAAGAAGTAAAAGGAAAGAATCCATATTAAATAATAGAGAGGTTTGTTGCTTAGCAATGGAGAGGTGTTGTGCAACTCCAAATGTATGATAGAGTATTTAATTACTCAAAGATATGCTACTAGACAATTATTTCACTATCACATTAATTATTGCCCATGTCAAGTTTGAAATTTCCTTGTGGCAGGTTTGACAATGGAGAACCCTTGTCTATAAGCTTTGAATATCAAAGATTTCTTTGATATTTGAGCTTCTATCATTATTATCAACGTGTACTTGTCTTTTATTTATAGTTATTTTCCTTTGATTTAGTTTGATTCAATAAACCTTTGATTGGTTCAATTCCCAACTCATCTGGTTTATGCCTTATTACTTTGTTCTTTTTCTTTTTCTTACTAATGGCTTGTTCTGTTTCTTTATTTCTTTCTATTTACTATTTATCTTTTATCTTCTTGCTCCCTTCTCAATTCTTTTCGTTTAACTTTCTTCATATTTTTCTCATTTAAAACACTATAATGCATATATTTAAATACATAATATAGGTTGATGATTGCTAATATTTTTTGCTTTTAACCAATAATTATTTATTATTAGAGTTTATCAATAAAGTTTTCTTAATTTCCTTTCCTTTCCTTTTTACCTTTAATTTTCCCCTTTATATGTCTATTTCTTTTAAATATTTCTCAAATACTGTTATTTGATCCAATATGCATTTGTTTTAAATGGAATAAGTAGATAATTATTAAAATGATTTGAAAAGCAAAATATGCTTTCTAAAAGAATGCCAAGTTTAATTAAAGGATTTTAATGAGTAAGATAAGCAATTTTTTTAATGAGAGTGAAAATGAAGTTACCAAATTTATCTGAGAAATAAAATATAATTTATTGGATTAAATCAAGCTAGTTAAACAGTTCATTAAACATAGGTTCTTAAAGAAAATAAAGTAGCTAGATGTTTTTAATAAATATAGTTAAGAAAACCAAATGAATTCATTAGCTATTAAAGAAAATAAATAAAATTAAAATATGGACCGATGACATTAATGATAATCGAATGTATATAAGAATTAAAGTAAGAATACTAAGAATTTATATAACAACCTAGAATTGGGAACAAATAATTAAAGTACATTATGTTATTCGTTTATAGGTTGGGATAAGCCACTGAAGTGGTCTAAGAGTTAATTAATAGAGAGAAAAGGCTAGGGAAGCTTTTTACTCAAAGTTAGTGCAATACTAACTTTTATTTTAATTAAAGTAAATTATATTATTTTCATATATATATATATTTGTGATATGAGTTATTTTCTTTAAAGAAATTATTAAAGTTATTGAAATATTATTTTATAGATTTTAAAAGAAATGATATGCTAATTGATATGATATGATTTTTAAATGATTCTTATGATTTGATTAGAAATTCTATTTTATGAAAAAGATGAATATAGGCCACTTATTATTATTATGTGAAGGTGGCTATGAATGAATATTTTTAGCAGTGTTGTGAAATGAAATGTTGCCTAACATAATTTTGATATTGAAATATGAATGAAATGTTTTGTAGTCTCACAACAATTGATAGACATGGTTTTTACCTACCGGTAACACTTCATTTATTGAGTGGATACTGTGATTGTTATTGTTCCCTTCACGTTGAGGTTGGAGATTGCTCCCTCTTAAATGAGATTGTAGATTGCTCTCTCTTTTGTTGATATAAAAATCATAGATTGAGGTCGTAGATTGCAGATCTAGATGTACACATTAAATACTAATGACCCTTCAAATTGAGTCTATCTAGATTGCTGAGACTAATTGAAATATTATTAAATTGTTGAATGAATGTTTTATGGAAATGACATTGATGATATTCTATGAATTTATATGGGCAACTAATGGATTTTAATTAAGGATTTTCCACTGCTAATGCTATTGCTAATGTCAAATACTTTCTTATAAATTAATGATTGAGTTTTGAGATAATTGAGACTTAAAATATGATTATCTAAAGAATATTTTTCATAAGATATTTTATGTACAATTAATATTTTAATATTGAAAAATATGGATTTATCGGTAAATATATATAAATTAGCACCACTAAGCAATTTTGCTTCGCAATAGTTTTTTCTATACTATCGCAGGAAAATGAAAGGAGAAACCAGGAGCTACTTTTGTAATTTGTGATTATAATATTTTATTTGAAATTATTGTATGATATATAATATAGCATTGATAGAACAGTCATTTAATTGAGCAAATGTATAAAGAGTTTTAATTATAGTACAATTTATAATTTTGTAAATATATGTTTATAACTACATTTATTATGGTTTCTTTAATTATGAAAAATGGGAATGATCCAGTATGTAACTGCATTTCATGGGGCTTATGGGTTGTGAATACATTCATGCTTTGTAACTACAATTGGTTTGAGAAATTTTATTGTCATTGTCAAACTTACCACAAAAAGATTACAAACTTCACATGGGCAATAATAAATGTGTGATAATGAAATATTTGATTAGTAACATATTCTTGAGTAGTTAAATACTCTACTATCGGTTTGGATTTGTACACCACTCTGAGTCCAAAACCTTTCTGTTCTTCAATATAGATTCCATCCTTTCACTTCTTCAATCTAATTCTTCCTTAAGAAATGCTAATTTATATTTCCTAGACCCTAATTTCTTTAGTAAGGAAGCAAAAGAGAAGTATCAATTATTAACAAAACAAAACATCCTTATTCTTGAGATTATTGAGGATGAATCTCTATGTGCGAATAGTGGATTATTTGATGTGTTTAATTTTCAAAACTGGTGTAACCTTCTAGTTAAGGATAATCCTATATATCCTCATCTTGTGAGATAATTCTATGCCAATCTCCAATATGATGTCAACACCAATACCTTGATATCTAATATTAAAGGTCAGATTATCAAGGTAAATGAACAGATTTATCTTATGTTCTTCAAATTCGAGCTGAGGGATGGATACTCCAATCCCTATCAGGTTGGTCAGATCAACATTTATCTCCCTTAAAGCAAACACAAATTACTTTAAATGATGACTCTTTGAAAACACCTTTTGTTCCCAGAGTAAGAAAATTACCTCTTCTCTTTAACTTTATTAATCATTTTTGTGTTCATAATGTTTTTCAAAGAGAGGTATTAAGTTATCGTCTTAAAAGATTTGATTTATTTTTTCATTTCCATGCTTTTAATCAAACTGAAGGTAAATCTTCCTACTTTTATTATTTACTATATAAATAAAATTAAGGACAATCATGTTTGTCCAGCTTTTGGAAAAATTCTCACTCCTATTTTTCAATTTTATAACATCAATCTATCAAATGAAACGTACCTCAATAGTAAACCTTGCTCTAGACTGTTTTTGGAAAAGTGTGTACTTGCTTGTTTAAGCTCTCAACCTATGATGGTTCCAAATGAGATAGGGAGACCTTCAACATCCAAAGGAAAAGAAAAGATAATAGAGGACACACAATCTGAGGATCAAAAACCAGATCCTGTTTCGGGAATAAAAAGGAAACAACTAGAAACACTAAAATGAAGTTTCTAGTTTTCATAATATAGATGAATTATATAACTTGCTATCAGACTTAAAATTTGACTATGGTATATTTAAATTAGAAATTTCAAGTCAACTACAAAATTTACTATAACAACAGTTTGAGTTACAACAACATCTACTTGAGATGCAACAGCAGCAATTTCAGACAACTCAAACATTAACTACCATACTCACTACTCTTCAAGGTTTCTCGTTTTGAGTTGGTTTGTTTAGAACTATAATGTAATAGACTTGAAATACGAATAAATACTTATTTTTACATAGTATGATGTTTTCTTATGTGGATTATAAATTTTGAAGTTTCATATTT